>WNGS01168562.1:19170-29403 GCA_020271785.1 Procambarus virginalis | reverse complement strand
AACATGGCTGTAGACAAGCGAAGGCACTTATCAGGATAAAGTGCCAGGCCATTACGACTATATAGCACTGGGAAGGGATCAAGATAAGGATTTGGGATGGGACGGGGAAAAGGAATGGTGTCCATCCCCGTGGACGGTCGGGGATTGAACGCCGCCCTGCATGAAGCGAGACCGTCGTTCTACCGTCCAGCCCAAGTGGTTGGACGGTAGCGGAGAAACGTGTGGGAAGTCAAGTGGGGTAAAATAGAACTGGCTCAGCAGCTGAAGCTGTCGACAAGTATGAGACTATACAAGAATTACTCCAGGAAAGTGTTAAGTGAATCAATACGCCCGGGTGAAGATGACAGCAGACAGGAAGGTGTAACAGACAGCTCGAGCCGTACACACACATTACAACAGGCGCGTGAGTGAAGGATCCAAACACCATTATGAATGATATCCAAACACCTTTATGGATGACATCCAAGCCCCTCACAATATAACAAGAGTTCAACAGGAACATTATATATTTTGACAACTGACAACACGTTCAAGCACTGAGCCCCGGGGCCACACTCACTGAGTTCTATATTTACGAAGAAATGTAAAGTGACAGTGAGACGCTCTCAGTGTAGTGAAGAAAAACCTGTTATCTCGAAGCCTGATATCCCCGTTACCCCCCCCCCTTCCCTCGCCCCTCACTTCACCCTGGCCCGTCCCCTCTCCTGCCCTTCACCTACCATGCCAATCTGACAACCTCCGGCTCCCTCATACCATTCCCCCAAGCACAGGCAGCCAGCCAAGAAAATTACATCCCGATTTCTTTCTGCAGGAGCGGGGAAGGAGAGGGGAGGGGGATTGGTGGGGAGGGGAGGGGGAGGGAAGTGAGGGGAAAGGAAGAGTTGGGATAGGTTATGGGGGCGGTGGCTGGAGTGGGGGGGGGGGACGAAACTATGACGTTCCGTTTAGAGCAAGAACGTAGTCAATAGGTAGAGGGCGGGGAGGCGCCCCGGGAGACGCCGGCCAGGAGGACCCATGGATGGGTGCCAACGACCCCCTCACAGGGACCGTCTCGGGGACAAATTAGGTGTGATAGACCCGGCGATTATCTAAATGGAGGCGAGGCGTTGGAAAGAGATATGTGTGAGAGGTACATATCACCTTGTGGTTGTTTATGCAGGTGTTTAATAGTCCCCTTCTATGTAATCTGAAATGTTAAAGATGTTTATTAATACTACATATGTTGTGTCAAATTTAAATCACTTGTTGAATCAAAATATTATTTCATTGCGGCAAATCCTTGCGTATATTTCTCGAGTTTATAGTTATATAGGGAACGACTCACTTCAAACTGCTATAAAGATACAGTTGGACCAAACTGTCTACGACCTGCGGGGCTGTGTGGGGACACCCGCCATGAACCAGGCAGCAAACACAGCCCAGCCACACCATGCCAGCCTCGGCGCTGGGTGACAGCCACACCATGCCAACCTCGGCCCTGGGTGACAGCCACACCATGCCAGCATCGGCCCTGGGTGACAGCCACACCATGCCAGCATCGGCCCTGGGTGACAGCCACACCATGCCAGCCTCGGCGCTGGGTGACAGCCACACCATGCCAGCCTCGGCGCTGGGTGACAGCCACACCATGCCAACCTCGGCCCTGGGTGACAGCCACACCATGCCAGCATTGGCCCTGGGTGACAGCCACACCATGCCAGCCTCGGCGCTGGGTGACAGTCACACCATGCCAGCCTCGGCCCTGGGTGACAGCCACACCATGCCAGCCTCGGCGCTGGGTGACAGCCACACCATGCCAGCCCCGGCCCTGGGTGACAGCCACACCATGCCAGCCTCGGCCCTGGGTGACAGCCACACCATGCCAGCCTCGGCGCTGGGTGACAGCCACACTATGCCAGCCTCGGCGCTGGGTGACAGCCACACCATGCCAGCCTCGGCCCTGGGTGACAGCCACACCATGCCAGCCCCGGCCCTGGGTGACAGCCACACCATGCCAGCCTCGGCCCTGGGTGACAGCCACACCATGGCAGCCTCGGCGCTGGGTGACAGCCACACCATGCCATCCTCGGCGCCGGGTGACAGCCACACCATGCCAGCCTCGGCGCCGGGTGACAGCCACACCACGCCAGCCCCGGCGCTGGGTGACAGCCACACCATGCCAGCCTCGGCCCTGGGTGACAGCCACACCATGCCAGCCTCGGCGCTGGGTGACAGCCACACCATGCCAGCCTCGGCCCTGGGTGACAACCACACCACGCCAGCCCCGGCGCTGGGTGACAGCCACACCACGCCAGCCTCGGCGCCGGGTGACAGCCACACCATGCCAGCCTCGGCCCTGGGTGACAGCCACACCACACCAGCCTCGGCGCTGGGTGACAGCCACACCACACCAGCCCCGGCGCTGGGAGACAGCCACACCACGCCAGCACCGGCGCCGGGTGACAGCCACACCATGCCAGCACCGGCGCCGGGTGACAGCCACACCACGCCAGCACCGGCGCCGGGTGACAGCCACACCACGCCAGCACCGGCGCCGGGTGACAGCCACACCACGCCAGCACCGGCGCCGGGTGACAGCCACACCACGCCAGCCCCGGCGCTGGGTGACAGCCACACCATGCCAGCCTCGGCCCTGGGTGACAGCCACACCACACCAGCCTCGGCGCTGGGTGACAGCCACACCACGCCAGCCCCGGCGCTGGGTGACAGCCACACCACGCCAGCACCGGCGGCGGGTGACAGCCACACCACGCCAGCACCGGCGCCGGGTGACAGCCACCTTTCAAGCCCTCACATAACGAGCAAGTCTCAAGAGAGTGTTTATCTCGGCCAATTTAAGAACACCTTCGCGACAACAGTCTATCATTACCTTAGCCAGAGTGAAGACTCTGGAGCCGTTTTTAGCTTAACGTATTCGAGGCTATTTTCCTGTGGCACTAACGGTAAGAGCTGCTAGCTTCTCCATAGATACTATGCTGCAAGCTTACCCCATGCAAACTAGGTTGCACTCTTAATACTGTTGCGTTGCATCACGCGCACACACAGTTCCTTTCCCGTCTTCCTGGGCGTGATGGTGAGGCTGCGTCATGGAGTGCCACCATAATGATCAGCGAGACTGATGAAGAGTGTACGGAACTGTTTTATTTGTTTAGTTATTGCAGTAAATGTCAGTGTTTATGACTCCAGAGCCGTCTTGTGCACCCCACGGGTCGACACCCGCCACTGGTTGGTGGGGAGCGATGGGTGGGGGAGTGGGTGGGGGAGTGGGTGGGGGAGTGGGTGGGGCAGTGGGGTGTTGTGGGAGTGTGGTGTTGTGGGAGTGGGGTGGGTGTTGTCCTGTACAAGGGAGGGAGTAAATATGCCTCTCCCCTTACACAAGGGAGGGAGCAAATATACCTCCCCTATACTAGGAAGTGAGGGAGCAAATATACCTCCCCTTCACAAGGGAGGGAGCAAATATACCTCCCCTACACAAGGGAGGGAGCAAATATACCTCCCCCTACACAAGGGAGGGAGCAAATATACCTCCCCTACACAAGGGAGGGAGCAAATATACCTCCCCTTCACAAGGGAGGGAGCAAATATACCTCCCCTACACAAGGGAGGGAGCAAATATACCTCCCCCTACACAAGGGAGGGAGCAAATATACCTCCCCTACACAAGGGAGGTAACAAAATATTGGTTAAACTGTGGGCCAGTCGCACTAACCTCATAAGAAAGTTTTTTAACAATGAACTTCTCAAGTCACATGACAACTGCTGGTCAACGTGGAGTTAGAGCTGGGAGATCATGCCTTTCCCAGTTACTCGGCCGCCACCACCTCACAATTACAGAAACATCAGAAGAACAACAAAATGCAGGTGTGGCATACACGGACTTTGCAAAATCGTTTGATGAATGTGACAATGGAGAGTGATCAGGTCAATAGGAATAACAGGTGAAATAGGGCGATGGATATTCAATTTTCTGTCAAACAGAATGAAAAGGGGTAACAGTCAATCTCAATCAAGTTGAAGCAGAGTGAAAAGCTCTGCACCTCGGGGCACAGTCTTTGCAACACTGATTTTTCTCATTCTGCTGTACCAGATATAGACAAAAATACAAGCCACAGATTGATGTCACCTTCCTTAGATGACGCAACAGTCAGCATGAGACGTGTGTAGAAGACGTTACCTAACTACAAGGCGGTATTAATAAAGTCTTATATTGGGCAACGGAATATAACATGATGTTAGTGATAAATTCCTGGTACCTTGATATGGACAATATTAAGAGCTGAAACGAAACACAGGGTACTAGCCACATTCAGATCTACTCATAGTAGGAGAGCAACGTGTAACGAATCTGCGAATAATGATGCCTAACGACTTAACGTTTAGGGAGTATAACCAACAAATATACCCTCAGCTATAAAAAAAATTATGGGATGGAGCAGGAGGGACCTTCAAATGCAGTGATCCCATTGCAATGTTCATATTATTCAAATCACTTGTGCTGTCCCGCCTTGAGTGCTTCTCAATACACACTTCCCTGCTCTGTGTGGGAGAGACTGCTGAACCACACACGACGAAGCACCTAAATTATTGGGATCGTCTCAAAGCTCTCAACATACACTCTACAAAAGGTGACAAGAGAGGTATTACAAAAAATACTTGGGAATACTGGAAGGTCACGTCCCAAATTTGAATAATTAAATACCAACATACTGAACGAAAGATGTGGCAGGAAATGCAGCAAACGACCAGTTGAAGAGTAGAGGTGCAATAGGCACAATCAGCAAACACTATATGAACATTAGAAGAACACCGCTGTTCAATATCCTCCCATTAAGTATAACAAATAACAAATATTGCCAGACCAAAAGTGGACTTGAAGAAACAGTTACTGCAAGAGGTGCCGGACCGCCTGGGACACAGTGCACGTGCGGACCTGTTGGGTCCAGCTCTCTCACAGGTCAAGCCTGGCATACCTGGGGCCAGGCCGGCCTTGGCCAGCAGAATAAACCCTCCAAACCCACTGCAGGTACAATCCAGGCGCGCGCTCACACTCACACACACACACACACACACACACACACAACAGAGTGGTAGACGGTTGGAACAAGTTAAGTGAGAAGGTGGTGGAGGCCAAGACCGTCAGTAGTTTCAAAGCGTTATATGACAAAGAGTGCTGGGAAGACGGGACACCACGAGCGTAGCTCTCATCCTGTAACTACACTTAGTAATTACACTTAGGTAATTACACACAACACACACACACACACACACACACACACACACACACACACCACACAAAATCATAAATTGAACAGTGACATTGTAATGCAGCACATTGATCACATCTCGTGGTGAATTATCTTAGTGAATTTAGAGAAGATAGCTAGTGAAGATCGACTTCTTGAAGTTGATACCTGGTTGAGGCAGCATCAGTCGCAATCATCCGGGACCCACGTGAGACCTGAAGACCTCACAGGATTACCGACGTCACGCCGTGTATTCACCTAGAGTGCTTGTGGGTGGCTGGCTGGTAATGTCTCTCATAAGTCTCCAACAGTGTGCAAGGTTTATATAATATCATATCATAGACACTATTGCATTCCATTCAATAATACAATCGTAATAATACAATCGTGGTGGACAGGTAACAGGACAGCAACTGTGAGCTCACTGGGAACCCAGATAAGCCCTAATCCTCCCCCCCCCCCCGCCCGTAATCTGAAGACTACACCTCACCCACCTATTAACCCCCACCTCACTCTCCCAACACACTCCCCCCCCCCCACCCCTCACACTCTCCCAAAACACTACCCCCCCCCCCCACTCTCCACTAGGACTGGTTGATACCTGGTTGATGGGGTTCTGGGAGTTCTTCTACTCCCCAAGCCGGCCCGAGGCCAGGCTTGACTTGTGAGAGTTTGTCCACTAGGCTGTTGCTTGGAGCGGCCCGCGGCCCACATACCCACCACAGCCCGGCTGGTCCGGAACTCCTTGGAGGAATAAATCTAGTTTCCTCTGAAGATGTCCACGGTTGTTCCGGCAATATTTCTTATGCTCGCTGGGGGACGTTGAACACCCGCGGACCTCTGATGTTTATACAGTGTTCTCTGATTGTGCCTATGGCACCCCTGCTCTTCACTGGTTCTATTCTGCATTTTCTTCCATATCGTTCACTCCAGTACGTTGTTATTTTACTGTGTAGATTTGGGACCTGGCCCTCCAGTATCTTCCAGGTGTATATTTTGATATCTCTCTCGTCTCTTTCTAGTGAGTACATTTGGAGAGCTTTGAGACGATCCCAATAATTTAGGTGCTTTATCGCGTCTATACGTGCTGTATATGTTCTCTGTTTCCTCTCTATTTCGGCAATCTCTCCTGCTCTGAAGGGGGAAGTGAGTACTGAACAGTACTCAGACGGGACAGCACAAGTGACTTGAAGAGTACAACCATTGTGATGGGATCCCTGGATTTGAAAGTTTCTCGTAATCCATCCTATCATTTTTCTTGCTGTCGCAATATTGCTTGGTTATGCTCCCTAAACGTTAGGTCGTCAGACATCATTATTCCCAAATCCTTTACATGCTGTTTTCCTACTATGGGCACATTTGATTGTGTTTTGTACCCTGTATTATGTTTAAGGTCCTCATTTTTACCGTACCTGAGTACCTGGAATTTATCACTGTTAAACTCATATTATTTTTCTGATGCCCAGTCGAAAACTTTATTGATATCAGCTTGAAGTTTTCAATGTCTTCAGCCGAGGTAATTTTCATACTGATTTTTGTGTCATCTGCAAAGGTGATGATACGAAGCTGTGACTGTATTTTTGTCTGTATCTGATATGANGGTGAGATTTTTTTTTCTTTGACAATTATCAAAAGAAAGTAAGTCCTATTGATGTTACGTTAATCGTAACTACCTCGCAAGAGAGGCAGACCTTAAACAGCAAGAGCTGCCAGTGGCAGATATTTAATCTTAAAGCCTAAGATCATAGGACCGCGGGAGCAAACCGCCAGGCGAAACCACCCGGGTAACACCTGTCACTTAGGTCGCTGGCTCCTCCTAGTTGACAACTAATAAAGGGTAGCCGACGGATTCTCACTTCGTATTTATAGAAGTGTGGTGCTGTGCAATGGACTCGAGCTTTAGATACAGACTTGATATGAACATAAGCAGGCAAAGCGTTGCAGAACATGAAATGTGGGGCAGTAATATTGGAAGGTTTGACGTAAACGACCGTTTTCTATAACAAACAATTTATTCACAAAATAAACTAGAACTACTACACAGTGAATTGACGTTACTTTACTGTCACCCCAGTGGCACATTCAAGAACAGCTAATCAACAGCCTGATGGACCCACGGGATCCTTCCCGTCGTCGCTGACTGAACAATGACACTAACTGAACAAAGTGGTGCCCACTGGTGACGCAAGCTTGCAATCAATATTGTCACGGCTTCACGGTGAACAATACTCTAATCACTAAACTTGACTGGCGCTCGCTGCTCTCAACGAGGTACCAAGTAACAAGGCGGTTAATCCAAGAATGATAACCCCTTATAAAAATCTTACGTTAACACTTGTCTCTCAGGACAATCAACAACAAAAGTTACTCTAATGAATTTAAACAATTACGTTAACACACACGTGTCTCAACGACACTTAAATGGCAACAATAACTCGTAAATCAATTAATTACATCAACTTGAAAGTCAAGCATTCGGTGAGTAATTCCCAATTAATTACTGAATACAACAGCCTATTAATTCAGACGAGTATTGATAAAGCCTACTGTCTCTCAACTGACAGTTCACTTCCGGTCTTACGACAAGATTACCTTAACGAGGGTAGACTACTGTACACACACAAGGTTACAACACACTACGTGTAAACAACAACATCAACACCTGGTGAATTCACTAAGTGGCGGTTACTAATTCTCCTTAATTAGCTACGAGTGCTTAATCACTCTGTCCACAGACAGATCTGATCAGTCCAACGAATTACAGCAGCTTAATTACAGCGCAATTGACTCCGATCATAACAGACCGATCAACCCCTTACGTTAATCAATCAATTAACGACAGCTCGTTAAATCGTTAACACTACGTTAGTCTTCACTTGACAATTCCTCCACGGCGTGAACTTCACTGTGACTGTTGCCTTTACACGTCTCTACGTTAATCACAACAATGTTCAACGAACAAGTGACCTCGTTAAGTAAATCGTGACCCCCGGTGACGTTAACTGACTTTAATTCTCACGGAATCCTCCACAGTACACAACGCCTTCCACCAAGGACAAACTTGTCTACGGTTTACACACGGTACAACAGTACATCACAGTACAACACAGTACATCCTTGCCACTCACGGCAAAACTTGTAAATGATTACCCAGTAAATTATTCCCCAATAATTCACACTTTACCACCACACAACAGTAAAATAAGCGCTGGCCAATATAATAATGAAAATTATTTATAACCAAGGGAAACCTCCCTGTTACCACTTTCACTGCTGAAAAAGGGAATCAAATTACAGCAAATTACATACACGGTACATAGAGAACATAGAAGCAATTAACTCACTGTACTCCACCACTGGATGTGTCTCTCTGTGTCCTCACACACGTCAAAATCACAGTTGGGCCCAACCTCAACTTGGTGACGTCAAACAGGGTAACTCACACGTCTCCAATTCCCATTCACCTCACTAGGTGGTCACAGGGACAGAGGATAGACGGAACACTGGGGACGAACCCAGCTTCAGAGTTTTATTACCCAAACTGAAACAGTGTACTGTACTTACATCACATGCGGGCCCGCTACACACACTCATACATTCGTCACCCTCATGCACTCCCACTGCTGCTGCTGGATGATGACGTAGACGTCCTCACTTCCTACACGTGGTCAGGTGGAGCACAGGGTCGTCGACCACGGGTTTTAGCTCCACACACAGCGACCAGGTGTCGCGGGCACTCAGGCCTTGGCCGACCAGGGTGTGCGCACAACAGATATACACAGCGGGGATGCGGTACCACGCCCTTCCACTTGACAAGGTACCCCAGGATACGACGGTACACGGTGCTACACGGTACACGCGACAGAGTTCTACACTGTTCGTTCGTTTTCTCAGAGTTTCGTATTTCAGGCTTCTCTCATAACACTGAAACCTTCTCTAGCACGTCTCACTGCAGTACCTTCACGCACAGATGCGTTAGACGGCTGATGTCACTATCCTAGCGCGATAATTAACGGCCTCACCTAGTCCAGTTGCTCTAAGATGGCGTCTCACTATCCCGCGCTTAGGCGACAAAGTTCACACTGGTACGGTTCATGCACCTTCCCGATTACCGGATTCTTACGGACGGCACACGGCAAGATAGCACGAATATAGGCGTGACTTTAGTAACGTTGCAGGCGGTATTTCCCGTGGCTTGGCCTAGCACGGGAAGATACGTCTTCCCTAGCAAGCGTATGAGGTAAGAATGACTTTTTCCCGCCAAGTCGGCCTCAAGCGTACCATGTGGTACCCCTCAGCGTCTTGACCAATCACGGTTCAGCATTCCTGAGGCCCAGGGCCTCGGCCAATGGCGCACCTGCCACATGACGCTACCCCCCCCTCGCTCACGAGGTGGACACGTGATAGGGGGGTTGGTCTACAGCCGTTAACCCCCCATACCTCCCTCTCTACACTTGAATTGTACCAAATCTCCCTGAAATCAACTCCCTCCTGTAATTTCCTTCACAGACCTGATACAGCGATCAGAATGACATCACTAGCTAGCATATGTCCTGGGCTGTCCATTGACACCCAACACGACTGTGGAAAAGTTTATAATCGGAAAGTTGAATCATGGTGCACATCACTGGTGCACTATGCAATTTCGTACTTCATTCAGTGCACGAGAGAGCAGGAAAAATATGTCTCCTGACAAAGCGACAGTAGCAGCATTAACCGACAGTAGCAGCATGAAGCGACAGTTGCAGCAGGAGCAGCATGAAGCGACAGTAGCAGCAGGAGCAGCATGAACCGACAGTAGCAGCATGAAGCGACAGTTGCAGCAGGAGCAGCATGAAGCGACACTAGCAGCAGGAGCAGCATGAACCGACAGTAGCAGCATGAAGCGACAGTTGCAGCAGGAGCAGCATGAAGCGACAGAAGCAGCAGGAGCAGCATGAACCGACAGTAGCAGCATGAATCAACAGTAGCAGCAGGAAGTGACAGGAGC
>WNGS01168562.1:0-18170 GCA_020271785.1 Procambarus virginalis | reverse complement strand
GGCAGGCAGGCTGGCAGGCTGGTTGGCAGGCTGGTTGCAGGCAGGTTGGCAGGCAGGCTGGCAGGCTGGCAGGCAGGTTGGCAGGCTGGTTGGCAGGCAGGCTGGCAGGCTGGCTGGCAGGCAGGTTGGCAGGCTGGTTGGCAGGCAGGTTGGCAGGCTGGCTGGCTGGCTGGCAGGCAGGCTGGCTGGCTGGCAGGCAGGTTGGCTGGCTGGCAGGCAGGTTGGTAGCAGGTTGGCAGGCAGGTTGGCAGGCAGGTTAGCAGGCTGGCTGGCAGGCAGGTTAGCAGGCTGGCTGGCAGGCTGGTTAGCAGGTTGGCAGGCAGGTTGGCAGGCTGGCTGGCAGGCAGGTTAGCAGGCTGGCTGGCAGGCAGGTTAGCAGGCTGGCAGGCAGGTTGGCAGGCAGGTTGGCAGGCAGGTTGGCAGGCTGGTTAGCAGGCTGGCAGGCAGGTTGGCAGGCAGGTTGGCAGGCTGGCTGGCAGGCTGGTTAGCAGGTTGGCAGGCAGGTTGGCAGGCTGGCTGGCAGGCAGGTTAGCAGGCTGGCTGGCAGGCAGGTTAGCAGGTTGGCAGGCAGGTTGGCAGGCAGGTTAGCAGGCTGGCAGGCAGGTTGGCAGGCAGGTTGGCAGGCAGGTTGGCAGGCAGGTTGGCAGGCTGGCTGGCAGGCAAGTTGGCAGGCAGGTTGGCAGGCAGGTTAGCAAGCTGGCTGGCAGGCAGGTTAGCAGGCTGGCTGGCAGGCAGGTTAGCAGGCTGGCTGGCAGGCAGGTTGGCAGGCTGGCTGGCAGGCAGGTTGGCAGGCTGGCTGGCAGGCAGGTTAGCAGGCTGGCTGGCAGGAAGGTTGGCAGGCTGGCTGGCAGGCAGGTTAGCAGGCTGGCTGGCAGACTGGCTGGCAGGCAGGTTAGCAGGCTGGCTGGCAGGCAGGTTAGCAGGCTGGCTGGCAGGCAGGTTAGCAGGCTGGCTGGCAGGCAGGTTAGCAGGCTGGCTGGCAGGCAGGTTAGCAGGCTGGCTGGCAGGCAGGTTAGCAGGCTGGCTGGCAGGAAGGTTGGCAGGCTGGCTGGCAGGCAGGTTAGCAGGCTGGCTGGCAGGAAGGTTGGCAGGCTGGCTGGCAGGCAGGTTAGCAGGCTGGCTGGCAGGAAGGTTGGCAGGCTGGCTGGCAGGCAGGTTAGCAGGCTGGCTGGCAGGAAGGTTGGCAGGCTGGCTGGCAGGCAGGTTAGCAGGCTGGCTGGCAGGAAGGTTAGCAGGCTGGCTGGCAGGCAGGTTGGCAGGCTGGCTGGCAGGCAGGTTAGCAGGTTAGCTGGCAGGAAGGTTAGCAGGCTGGCTGGCAGGCTGGCTGGCAGGCAGGTTAGCAGGCTGGCTGGCAGGAAGGTTAGCAGGCTGGCTGGCAGGCAGGTTGGCAGGCTGGCTGGCAGGCAGGTTAGCAGGTTAGCTGGCAGGAAGGTTAGCAGTCTGGCTGGCAGGCTGGCTGGCAGGCAGGTTAGCAGGCTGGCTGGCAGGAAGGTTGGCAGGCTGGCTGGCAGGCTGGCTGGCAGGCAGGTTAGCAGGCTGGTTGGCAGGCAAGTTAGCAGGCTGGCTGGCAGGCAGGTTAGCAGGCTGACTGGCAGGCAGGTTGGCAGGCTGGCTGGCCGGCAGGTTAGCAGGCTGGCTGGCAGGCAGGTTAGCAGGCTGGCTGGCAGGCAAGATAGCAGGCTGGCTGGCAGGAAGGTTGGCAGGCTGGCTGGCAGGCAGGTTAGCAGGTTGGCTGGCAGACAGGTTAGCAGGCTGGCTGGCAGACAGGTTAGCAGGCTGGCTGGCAGACAGGTTAGCAGGCTGGCTGGCAGGAAGGTTGGCAGGCTGGCTAACAGGCAGGTTAGCAGGCTGGCTGGCAGGCAGGTTGGCTGGCTGGCTGGCTGGCAGGCAGGTTGGCAGGCTGGCTGGCCGGCAGGTTGGCAGGCTAGCTGGCAGGCAGGTTAGCAGGCTGGCTGGCAGGCAGGTTAGCAGGCTGGCTGGCAGGAAGGTTGGCAGGCTGGCTGGCAGGCAGGTTAGCAGGCTGGCTGGCAGGCAGGTTAGCAGGCTGGCTGGCAGGAAGGTTGGCAGGCTGGCTGGCAGGCAGGTTAGCAGGCTGGCTGGCAGGCAGGTTGGCTGGCTGGCTGGCAGGCAGGTTGGAAGGCTGGCTGGCCGGTAGGTTGGCAGGCTGGCTGGCAGGCAGGTTAGCAGGCTGGCTGGCAGGCAGGTTAGCAGGCTGGCTGGCAGGAAGGTTAGCAGGCTGGCTGGCAGGCAGGTTGGCAGGCTGGCTGGCAGGAGGTTGGCTGGCTGGCTGGCAGGCAGGTTAGCAGGCTGGCTGGCAGGAAGGTTGGCAGGCTGGCTGGCAGGCAGGTTGGCAGGCTGGCTGGCAGGCAGGTTGGCAGGCTGGCTGGCAGGCAGGTTAGCAGGCTGGCTGACAGGCAGGTTAGCAGGCTGGCTGACAGGCAGGTTAGCAGGCTGGCTGACAGGCAGGTTAGCAGGCTGGCTGACAGGCAGGTTAGCAGGCTGGCTGGCAGGCAGGTTAGCAGGCTGGCTGGCAGGCAGGTTAGCAGGCTGGCTGGCAGTCAGGTTAGCAGGCTGGCTGACAGGCAGGTTAGCAGGCTGGCTGGCAGGCAGGTTAGCAGGCTGGCTGGCAGGCAGGTTAGCAGGCTGGCTGGCAGGCAGGTTAGCAGGCTGGCTGGCAGGAAGGTTGGCAGGCTGGCTGGCAGGCTGGCTGGCAGGCAGGCAGGTTAGCAGGCTGGCTGGCAGGCAGGTTAGCAGGCTGGCTGGCAGGAAGGTTGGCAGACTGGCTGGCAGGCAGGTTAGCAGGCTGGCTGGCAGGAAGGTTGGCAGGCTGGCTGGCAGGTAGGTTAGCAGGCTGGCTGGCAGGAAGGTTGGCAGGCTGGCTGGCAGGCTGGCTGGCAGGCTGGCTGGCAGGCTGGCTGGCAGGCTGGTTGGCAGGCTGGCTGGCAGGCTGGTTAGCAGGCTGGCTGGCAGGCTGGCTGGCAGGCTGGTTAGCAGGCTGGCTGGCAGACTGGCTGGCTGGCTGGGTGAAAAGCATCATACCTATGTATAAAAAATTAGATGAGCACTAAGGGCTGTATCAGTGACATGTATCCTCTCCGCAACTAGTGGGAAAACCAGACGTTTGCTTCAAGACTGGTTCCTGGTCTTAGAAGGCTGAGCTATGAGGCAAGGTTAAGGGAGCAACACCTCACCCGCTGGACCTCGATTCACGAAGCAGTTACGCAAGTACTTACGAACCTGTCCATCTTTTCTCAATCTTTGGCGGCTTTGTTTACAATTATTAAACAGTTAATGAGTTCCGAAACATCAGGAGGCTGTTTATAACAATAACAACAGTTGATTGGCAAGTTTTCATGCTTGTAAACTGTTTAATAAATGAAACCAAAGTCGTCAAAGATTGAGGAAAGATGTACACGTTCGTAAGTGCTGGCGTAACTGCTTCGTGAATCTGGCCCTGGCCAGCAACACATGATGACAATATTGTAAGACATACTGTATACTGAGAGGGAGATGTTAACGTGGGCGAGATAGGACTCGAGGCAAAGATTTCAACATTTTCGATGTCTTATTCAGTGTCCATAAGTTTCCTAGATATCTCCAAAATGATATTCTTGTTCATGTGCTTCTTTTTCATTCTGTCCACAAGACTTAATTCCTATTTTATCCAGAGTACGAAACCATTTTCTATGATGCCCTTGGGGAAAATTACCATTTTCTGTGTTGCGTCGTCTCTCAGCTCTCTGGTCGAGTTGAGCAAGAAATACGTCATAGCTACACTCTGCCACACCTGTGTGGCCAGTGTGCCACACCTGTGTGGCCAGTGTGCCACACCTCTGTGGCCAGTGTGCCACACCTCTGTGGCCAGTGTGCCACACCTGTGTGGCCAGTGTGCCACACCTCTGTGGCCAGTGTGCCACACCTGTGTGGCCAGTGTGCCACACCTGTGTGGCCAGTGTGCCACACCTCTGTGGCCAGTGTGCCACACCTGTGTGGCCAGTGTGCCACACCTGTGTGGCCAGTGTGCCACACCTGTGTGGCCAGTGTGCCACACCTGTGTGGCCAGTGTGCCACACCTCTGTGGCCAGTGTGCCACACCTCTGTGGCCAGTGTGCCACACCTGTGTGGCCAGTGTGCCACACCTGTGTGGCCAGTGTGCCACACCTGTGTGGCCAGTGTGCCACACCTGTGTGGCCAGTGTGCCACACCTGTGTGGCCAGTGTGCCACACCTCTGTGGCCAGTGTGCCACACCTCTGTGGCCAGTGTGCCACACCTCTGTGGCCAGTGTGCCACACCTCTGTGGCCAGTGTGCCACACCTCTGTGGCCAGTGTGCCACACCTCTGTGGCCAGTGTGCCACACCTCTGTGGCCAGTGTGCCACACCTCTGTGGCCAGTGTGCCACACCTCTGTGGCCAGTGTGCCACACCTCTGTGGCCAGTGTGCCACACCTCTGTGGCCAGTGTGCCACACCTCTGTGGCCAGTGTGCCACACCTCTGTGGCCAGTGTGCCACACCCTGTGGCCAGTGTGCCACACCTCTGTGGCCAGTGTGCCACACCTCTGTGGCCAGTGTGCCACACCTGTGTGGCCAGTGTGCCACACCTGTGTGGCCAGGTGCCACACCTGTGTGGCCAGTGTGCCACACCTGTGTGGCCAGTGTGCCACACCTTGTGGCCAGTGTGCCACACCTGTGTGGCCAGTGTGCCACAACCTGTGTGGCCAGTGTGCCACACCTGTGTGGCCAGTCATCTAACAGTCTTCCTCCACTTTATCATTACTTATATATATGGATTCATTCGTATATTAACCATTCTCTCAGCCTCCAATTTTGTGTGTATGTTCATATTATCCTCGTTGTGTACATGTATGTTTACACGAGGCTTGCATCTGTCTCGCTGTGGTGTGTGTGTCACTCGTCTGCCTTTATCTGTGGTGGTGAGTGGGGCGCCACCTGGATACAGGGCCGGCGCCCGCCTCCACGAAGCCATACTGTTGTGTTGAGGGTGGTGGCGTGTGTCGTGGCCTCGCTGGCACCAGTCACGTGTCTGCCTACACCCCTGTCATTGTCACCCTGTCTACACCCCTGCCTCTGTCACCCTGCTACAGCCCTGTCTCTGTCACCCTGCCTACACCCNTGGCAGGTTGCAAGCGGTGGGTGGCGACCATACTAAACTTGGCAGGTTGCAAGCGGTGGATGTGTAAATTTGTCAGCCGGGAGGGTGAGGAATAATGTGGCAGTCATCTTCACCACACTTTGACATCCTTATGGCGCTCTTGGGGGTGTGATCTGGTCCATCCCATTCTACTCGTCTCATCTTCCGTCCCCTCAATCTAAACATTTAATTTTTCTCCATTTGGGCAGTTCGCTTGAGAATGTCGTGTTATGTTATCACGCCATAACATTGTTCACCGTTGTGGAATCTTGTCTTACTTAGCCTTTCCTAATTGCTCCGCCACTAATGATAAGATAGTTATTTTGCAGACCTCAGCTGTCCTTTACACAGTTTTGCTCCGATTGTTGTTTAAGTGAGGCTTCCATACTAAGGCTGCTTATTATAGTGCTGGTCTCACATATGTTGTTTACAGTGCTGTAGGCTTCCTTGTCCTACAGTGCTGCAGGCTTCCTTGTCCTACAGTGATGTAGGTTTCCTTGTCCTACAGTGCTGTAGGCTTCCTTGTCCTACAGTGCTGCAGGCTTCCTTGTCCTACAGTGCTGTAGGTTTCCTTGTCCTACAGTGCTGTAGGTTTCCTTGTCCTGCAGTGCTGTAGGCTTCCTTGTCCTACAGTGCTGTAGGCTTCCTTGTCCTACAGTGCTCTAGGCTTCCTTGTCCTACAGTGCTGTAGGCTTCCTTGTCCTACAGTGCTGTAGGCTTCCTTGTCCTACAGTGCTGTAGGCTTCCTTGTCCTACAGTGCTGTAGGCTTCCTTGTCCTACAGTGCTGTAGGCTTCCTTGTCCTACAGTGCTGTAGGCTTCCTTGTCCTACAGTGCTGCAGGCTTCCTTGTCCTACAGTGCTGTAGGCTTCCTTGTCCTACAGTGCTGTAGGCTTCCTTGTCCTACAGTGTTGTAGGCTTCCTTGTCCTACAGTGTTGTAGGCTTCCTTGTCCTACAGTGCTGCAGGCTTCCTTGTCCTACAGTGCTGCAGGCTTCCTTGTCCTACAGTGCTGCAGGCTTCCTTGTCCTACAGTGCTATAGGCTTCCTACACAGTACACAACCATGTTGCCGTGTTCTGTCTCCCACTGCACACTTTGTATAAATTCCCTTGTATACTGTACGTTCATTTCTGTCATGATAGTCCATCTTCCGCCCTTTGCTCGGTAAATAAATGATGGTACTCAAGTACACAGTGGAGAGTGTATCCTGGTGTGTTCTCTCAGTAGCTGCCTCGTCCTGGTGACGACAATGAGGACGGTGTGGCAGGTGGGCCTCCTCACGCTCACCCTGCTAACGTGTGTGGTGGGCCTCCTCACGCTCACCTTGCTGACGTGTGTGGTGGGCCTCCTCGCACTCACCTTGCTGACGTGTGTGGTGGGCCTCCTCTCGCTCACCTGGCTGACGTGTGTGGTGGGCCTCCTCGCACTCACCTTGCTGACGTGTGTGGTGGGCCTCCTCTCGCTCACCTTGCTGACGTGTGTGGTGGGCCTCCTCTCGCTCACCTTGCTGACGTGTGTGGTGGGCCTCCTCTCGCTCACCTTGCTGACGTGTGTGGTGGGCCTCCTCTCGCTCACCTTGCTGACGTGTGTGGTGGGCCTCCTCGCACTCACCTTGCTGACGTGTGTGGTGGGCCTCCTCTCGCTCACCTGGCTGACGTGTGGTGGTGGGCCTCCTCACGCTCACCTGGCTGACGTGTGGTGGTGGGTCTCCACACGCTCACCTGGCTGACGTGTGGTGGGCCTCCTCGCACTCACCTTGCTGACGTGTGTGGTGGGCCTCCTCTCGCTCACCTGGCTGACGTGTGTGGTGGGCCTCCTCTCGCTCACCTTGCTGACGTGTGGTGGTGGGTCTCCACACGCTCACCTGGCTGACGTGTGTGGTGGGCCTCCTCACGCTCACCTTGCTGACGTGTGTGGTGGGCCTCCTCACGCTCACCTTGCTGACGTGTGTGGTGGGCCTCCTCACGCTCACCTTGCTGACGTGTGTGGTGGGCCTCCTCACGCTCACCTTGCTGACGTGTGTGGTGGGACGATGACTTGGAGGGCTTCCACGGCTTCCCTCAGCCTTGCCCCGCCTGTACCGCCGCCCTCTCCCGCTATCTTCCCGCGCGCTGTTTCTCTCCCGCGGTGAACTATTGTTGCTGACGCTTGTAGTATGTTCACTTGTTCCAATCGTGTCTTTATGTGCATTGTGAGATTCACTGGGTGGTTGTTCCACATGATGGGTGTGGCGTGGGGCGTGTTGTGGGGTGTGGCGTGGGGGTGTGTTCCACATGATGGTTGAGAATGTGTGTGCCAACATTCACGTGTTGGTGAATTAATAACAAGCATTCAGACGACAATGAATGTTTTCTGTTAACAATGTTAAACATTGTTAGCAGCACCTTGGTTAAAGGATGTAGGTTTCATCAGTAAATTTGGTACTAACTCTCACATGAATTGGGTCTTTCCTTGACCTTCACAACCAGCTTTCATAATGTTACTTGTGTCAAATTGGAAGGTGGGTGGTTGGGTGTGGTACGTGTTGTAAGCTAGGGTGGCATGATAAGATGGTTGAAGTAAAGAAACTGTCCTTACAGTATGCTGTCGGCCCATACTTCACCTCACCCACCTTAGTTATATATATTGGGCTGCTCAAGCTCACCTGTGCACGCCTTGCACCCAAATGCTTAGACTGCATCAGTAAAGAGGCAAAACAGATTGGGATCAAACTCAACCCCTCAAAGTCAAAAGCCATGCCCATAAAAATAGCGAAGCCCAATATCCAACTCACAGTACAGGGTCAACCAATCGAATGGGTGGACACCTATCAGTACCTAGGAATAATCCTGGACACATACATGAATTTTAATGCTGAGGTCACTTACTTGAGAGAGCGAACTGCGGCCAGGACGGCAATCCTCAGGTCGCTAACCTCCCTCTCTGGAGGAGCCAATCTGCAAGTCCTTCGCACATACTATGTACAGGCAGTCAGATCAGTGATCGATTATGCAGCACCTGCACTCACAAATCTATCACACCAACAGTGGAAAAAGCTTGAAGTTGCCCAAAACAATGCTATGAGAGCCGCACTGGGAGCCCCCATGTGGACCAAGCTTGAAACACTTAGACTGGAGACGGGTTTGCCCTCTCTACAGGAAAGAATATCTCAAAGGACAGCTACAATTATTAGTAAGATAATTATTTCTTCTGATCCAATCCCAGTACGGCAGGCCTTGGTGGTTGGACTAGGGCAAAACAATGGAAACTCTTGGGCTGCAAGAGCAGGAAAAGTCCTAAACAGACTACAGTTAAAAAGTATGATTCTCGATAGAGAGGGTGATCATCCACACCCAAATTACACTCCTGCTGCACCGTGGGAAGAGCCTACTTTCAAAATAGTAATAGAAAGTCTCCCAATGAAAAAGGCTGCCTATGATCCGACAATCCTAAGGCGCATAATAGAAGAGCAAATGTATAGCATAGCAGTAGCAGGAGCCACCCACATTTTCACAGACGGATCGGTGGACACAGAATATGAAAGTGCTGGCGCTGCTCTTTGCACGGCCAGCGTACAGGCATATTGGAGACTGGGAGGACTAGTATCATCAACCCAAACTGAGCTGTTTGCCATACAACAGGCATTCGCATATGTGATTGCACAAAACACCCAAATGCCATCATACACACAGACTCAAAAGCTGCACTTCAAATACTAGGACAAAAACAGTGGAAAGATAACGTGGAGATAATTACCACCATTTTGTATCTTGGAGCAGTCGCTA
Organism: Procambarus virginalis; assembly: GCA_020271785.1. Lineage (NCBI taxonomy): Eukaryota > Metazoa > Arthropoda > Malacostraca > Decapoda > Cambaridae > Procambarus > Procambarus virginalis. The sequence goes on along the minus strand of WNGS01168562.1, from coordinate 9,255 downwards.
AAGGCAAAGGACTCAACATAACCTTGAACTGGATCCCATCCCATATTGGAATCCCATTAAATGAGAAAGCTGATGAAATTGCTAAACTGGCAACTCGTCATCCAGTGATAGATAAAACAATTCAACCCAGCCTAGAGAACATTAAAACATCATCACCAAAAACTCTCACACCTCAACAAAGCCTACCTACACCAGAGAATAGCTGAAGGCTCGCCCTCTGCAACATGGTATCTTCAGGCAACTAAATTAGAAAGATTAAATATCCCAAAAGGAATCCACAGGGAAATAGCAGTTAGGTTATATAGACTACGTCTAGGTTACAGATGCAACTGGGAGATTGGTGAACCCCGACAGAGAGAGTGCATCTTCTGCCAAACTGTCACAGAAAAGCCATTACTTCACTATCTTCTAGAATGTGAAGCAACCAACGACCTTAGAAGAGCTTTAAGAGTTCCTGAATCTTGCTGTGGCCACCCTGAAGCCATCAACAGAGCCACTCTCCTGGTCAACAAAGGTGTCCAGCAGCTGGACGCCCTCATAAAGACTGTGAAGCAGTATCCTCCCCCGCGATAACAGCTCGATGATTAATGCAATGTCATAATAATGAAAAGAATTACGGAGAAAAAAAAAAAAATTGTACCACTTAAGGGCTATTCATGCCCGTGCCACCTCTTGGTGGCTTAATCCTTATCAATCAGGAGTAACCACCATTTGGTCACCATTTGGTCCGGAGACATCTCCCGTCACGCAGGGTGCCGTCGCACCTCCACAGATCTCCAGTATCATCACTCGATACTGTTAATGGCTCATAAGGGCCACCACTTACGGGCTATTCATGCCCGTGCCACCTCTTGGGTGGCTTAATCTTTATCAATCAATCAATCAATCTCACACATGTGTTCAGGAGACATCCTGTCCACGAGGCTAACCATAGCCCCTGTCTTCTTGCCCCGCTCCTGTGCCAGGTAAGTTACGGGCTCACCATAGCCCGTGCTACTTGGAACTTGTTCAGAGTAGCTGAATCTATAACAACAACAGCTCACCTGTGTTAGGGGCTATTCATGCCCGTGCCACCTCTTAGGTGGCTTAATCATTATCAATCAATCAATCTCATCTGTGCACACTTCACCTCTGCTCTGAAAGTGTTGACAGTATCAACGACTCGCGCCTCTAGCGTCAAGCCGTAACAAAACTTATAACTCTTGAGAATTAATTTTCAACATCTCGAGTAAAGAATAGCATACACAGTATCGAGAAGATTCTTATTGGAGATATTATCTTACTCTGTCATATTCAGTAACATGTCTATAACAAAGAAAGCTCGATAAATGTACTACTATTATTGTGTGTGTGTGTGTGTGTGTGTGTGTGTGTGTGGTGTGTGTGGTGTGTGTGTGTGTTGTGTGTGTGGTGTGTGTGGTGTAAACATTGCCGAATAAAATTAAATTATTCTATAGGAATCAGTAAAAATTCATCCATACGGGAGAATTTCCTGCTCCCCACAATAAACCACAACAATTATTGCAGGAATCTATTTCGACCTGTATTCTTCTAGTAAAACAAAACGCTGCCAGTGTCATTCAACGCTTTATATGAAGTTAATTAATTTCTATTTCTAGTAATATTGAAGGCACGTGGTGTGTGTGTATTGTGGAGCTGGTATTGGCTGCTTTAATGTGGTCACTCTGTTATAGTATGTCACGGGAAGTAGAGGCTTGCAGGCGTTAGAGGATATCACTGCAAGGGAACACTTGGAGGACATTATAAGAAAGATTGCCGGCCTTGAACCAGACTGTAGTTTTGAGTCTTGTACAAACAGCAGTTGATAATGCACGCCAACCACACGGTTCTGGGTCGAGTATTGTACACGTTACACGCCAAGATGAAGCTCCATAAGATCTATCAAATCACCTCATTTTGGGGGGCAACACGTGAGGAACACAAATGCGAACAAGCCTGAATGGTCCCCAGGACTATATGCGAATGAAAACTCACACCCCAGAAGTGACTCGAACCCATACTCCCAGGAGCAACGCAACTGGTATGATACAGGGACGCCTTAAACCGCTTGACCATCACGACCGGACAAAAGGAAGTGATAGCCTGAGCTATATAGCTCAGGCTATCACTTCCTTTTGTCCGGTTTAACAGCCTGTCCGGTTTTTAGCCTGAGCTATAGCTCAGGCTATCCTTCCTTCCTTTTGTCCGGTCTTGATGGTCAAGCGGTTTAAGGCGTCCCTGTACATACCAGTTGCGTTGCCCCTGGGAGTATGGGTTCCAGTCACTTCTGGGTGTGAGTTTTCATTCGCATATAGTCCTGGGGACCATTCAGGCTTGTTCGCATATATATATATATATATATATAATATATATATATATATATATATATATATAATATATATAGATAGATAAATATATATAGGAGAAAAGCACACAGAAACTGTATTGGAGGGGACCTACATTCCCTCCAATGCGTTATGTGTGATTTCCTCCGAGGCTATGGGTCCCCCTTCTTCCAGCCAGAGGTGGTACTCTTTTATTATTGTTTTATATATATATATATATATTATATATATATATATATATTATATATATATATTATATATATATATATTAGTATATTTTGGTAGCAGTCTTTCCTGTAGATATTATTATTAAATATTTATCCTCATTTTACTCATTTATCCTCGGTCATATTATTAAATATGACCGAAAAAGTTAGATTAATAATTCTAACACGAATTTTCTCGATATTTCTTATGTTTCTTTTCACTGTCGATGGTAATTGAAAAATAAATTCTCCAAAATTCATTTTTTATTTTAGCCTGATGCGACACTTGAACGCGTTTCATAATAACTTATTACATTTTCAAAGACTTTAATTTACACACACACAGCTATAACCTGCAAACACTAACAGAGTTTTACTATACTATCATTTAAAGAGCTTTTATCTTATATACCCGCATTTAAGTGAGGTGATATGTTACAGCAGTTTTGGATGAGGTGAACAAAACTTTCAACACAAGACAGAGCAAACTTTCAACCGAAGACAGAACACGGTTCAATGGGTATAGATGAAAGGGAAGAATGGAAGTAACTGCAAAGGGCCTATTGGCCCATATGTATTAATACACGAGAAAAACCAATGGCATGAGGTACCTGGAGCTTTGCAATTATTTTATTCACTCTCGTATTCTTGAAGATATCCTCACAGTGTACCCAAAATTTGCCAGTGCAGGCTACTAAACATATGGCGCTGTATGACTAACCATCCTGCGAGATGGGGACCTTTATTACCACTGCTACCTTATTCAATCTTGTGTTGATGATATCCTCAAAATACATCCGGAATCTGCCAGTGCAGACTGCTTATCACATGCCTCTGTATGACTAACCATCCTGTGTGATGGGGATTTTTTAGCATCAACTAGTTAGCTTTTTTGACACTGTACTCCACTTCATATAGTCTAGGGCAGCTGCACTAATGCTGATGTACCTAATGTAATAATAATATTTTTTTTTCTCACTCTCGTACTGGTGATAATACCGTAAACGTGCCTAACACTCTTGCGAAGTGAGATTTGTTTACGATGACGTGTTTTGACATGCACGATGCTTCCCTTCACATAGTCTAGGGTAGCTGTGCATAAATGCAGGTGTACCCAATATGTTAAGAAATACAACAAGAGGTACCTGGAGTTTTCCAATTACTTTATCCACTCCCGTGTTCTTGAGAATATTTTCATAATGAATTGAAAGTTCTGCTGAGCCCACGGCCTTGTAGGTCTACATCCCGCGAGGCGGGTTTGCTGTGCATCACGTATCTGGCACTTGGTACACACTGTGCAACCCTGTATAACGTCTAAGATAGTTTCATAAATGATGTGTTAAAAATGTTAATAAAGATATAAATAATACGGGAGTGAAGGGGGAAGGACGTAGGACGAGATGGTCGAGACAGAGACTGGTGTTAAGTTATTGAGTGAGGGAAGTGGGGGGGGGGGAAGGGGAGTAGATGGGAGGAGCCATAAGACATGGATGAGACAGGAGAGGTGAGAGAGCGGGGAGATGGGAGAGGGGCCAGGGTTAGAGAGAGTTCGAGTGCGCAAGTGACACACACACACACACACACACACACACACACACACACACACACACACACACACACACACACACACACACACACACACACACACACACATGGGGATACATAAGAACAATACATAACACTGGCGCTCTTGACAGACGTACTATTAACAAACAGTCTTCGTATGAAGAACACGGTGGTACCGGAGACAGTCATGCCCACGACAATGTAATCTGAGAATCAAAAATGCGGACCATACCACATGTAAACAATATATGGAAGCGTCTATAACGCAGTACGAGTGACACCTCAAAAGCAACTCTCCAATTCAATAAATAATTTTCGTAGCGACGGTCAATGAACCGCGCGACATTCATTAAGTCGTTGTTTACACAGCGGCTCAACAGTCAACACGGGTGGTGGAGAGCTGGGCGCTCCTGTGGCCACGAGTCGCCAATACAACGTCCGGGATCGAGTTACACATGGAAGTGTACCAACCAATGACGTTTGGCGAGGGAAGTAATAGATCAGCCAATGGTCTTGGGAAAGATTTACACACCGGGTGAATTCCGTCGTCTAGTGTTTATAAAGTGTGTGTTAACTACAGGCATGAGTTATGCTCAGAACATTAACATGTGCTGGTTGGTCAATGAACTATTGAAAGGGACCTTAACTACCCTGCAGAGGTTGTAGATCTTAACTATATGGTGACGTAAGAGTCATCGGGGTGTACTAAGTGGTGTACAGTGCTGCTGGTCACGGCTGTACATCCAGAGTTTAGAGGGAGGAGTTGGCGGGGCGCCGTGGTAGTGCAGGAGACGCAAATGTCATCTGAGACGAGGGGAGAATTGGAAGTCTTTAAAAGAGAGGAAGAGAAGTTAAGCTGATGATTTAAATGAGGAGAAGGGGGGGGAGGGGACAGGCTTTAACAAGGAAATGAAGTCAAGGGTTAAAGAGAGTAACGGGGATCAAGAGGAGACTTACAGGAGTAGAGAGAGTAAAGTGGATGAAGAAAGCCAGCAGGAGAAAGGCAATAAGAGGTAATGGAGGATCAGTAGCCAATTTAGGTCATCGTGAGTGAGAACCATCTCACAATTAAAGGCACAGTACAAAGCTATTGTATTAGAAGGCGTATGAGCTGGATGGAAGAAACAAGGTGAAGGGTTAATGACCATCCAATGACTTGAAGTTTTGTAATAACTACCCAATTAAACCACTAACGAAATGAGAACCGCAACAAAACTAGCCAACCACGCGTGTTTATCGTATACTCTTGTAAACTGGACTACTTTAATAATAGGTTTAGCGTTGTTTGTAGCATAAGCCGCTAATCCAGTTCCTGGATTTTTAGCAGTTCTTGTTTAGCTTTAGTTATTGGGTGTAGCGATATTAACCACCACACCTGGCAGGTGCGGTTAATATCATTGTAACATTGCTAATATACACCAGGTAACAAGGACATTATGATCATTATTTTGGTTTTACACTTGTAGAAGACCGGTTGTTTTGGTGGATAATATTGTCATACTCATGTTAACTAAAGTCCCTTAAGTGTCTCTTGGCGGAGTTAGAAGGTGATGAATTGTTGATGAAGGAGTGGTGCCCACACTGCCTCCTTCCCCCTCTCCCACCACCACACTATGCCCTTCCCTCCTCCCCCACCACACTATGCCCTTCCCTCCTCCCCCACCACACTATGCCCTTCACACTCCCACCACCACACTGTCCTTCACACTCCCACCACCACACTATGCCCTTCCCCCTCTCCCACCACACTATGTCCTTCACACTCCCACCACCACACTGTCCTTCACACTCCCACCACCACACTATGCCCTTCACACTCCCACCACCACACTATGCCCTTCACACTCCCACCACCACACTGTCCTTCACACTCCCACCACCACACTGTCCTTCACACTCCCACCACCACACTGTCCTTCACACTCCCACCACCACACTGCCCTTCACACTCCCACCACCACACTGCCCTTCACACTCCCACCACCACACTATGCCCTTCACACTCCCACCACCACACTGCCCTTCACACTCCCACCACCACACTATGCCCTTCACACTCCCACCACCACACTGCCCTTCACACTCCCACCACCACATTGTGCCCTTCCCTCCTCCACACACTAGCCTCCTCCCCGCTTCCCTCCACCTCACTTCTCTCCCCTCCACAAACTTCTCCCCATCTCCCCTCCACTTCCCTCAACAAGGAAGGTTGAGAGAGAGAGAGAGAGAGAGAGAGAGAGAGAGAGAGAGAGAGAGAGAGAGAGAGAGAGAGAGAGAGAGAGAGAGAGAGTGAGTGGAAGGGAGACGACACAGAGAGAGAGTGAGAGTGGAAGGGGAGACGACACAGAGGAGTGCGGGAAGGTCAGAGGTCACGACGGGGCCCTTTGTAACATTTGTCTCTTGGTGTAACTTTGGGGCTCCGAGGGTGGCGGCGGCGGTGGTGGTAGCTGTTTGAGACCAAGGCTGGCTGGCTGGCAGGCTGGCTGGCTGGCTGGCAGGTGGCTGGCTGGCAGGCTGGCTGGCAGGCTGGCTGGCAGGCTGGCTGGCAGGCTGGCTGGCTGGCTGGCTGGCTGGCTGGTTGGCTGGCAAGCTGGCTGGCTGGCAGGTTGGCTGGCTGGCTGGCTGGCTGGCAGGCAGGCAGGTTGGCTGGCTGGCTGGCTGGCTGGCTGGCTGGCTGGCAGGCTGGCTGGCTGGCTGGCTGGCTGGCAGGTTGGCTGGCTGGCAGGTTGGCTGGCTGGCAAGCTGGCTGGCTGGCAGGTTGGCTGGCTGGCTGGCTGGCTGGCTGGCTGGCTGGCTGGTTGGCTGGCTGGCTGGTTGGCTGGCTGGCTGGCTGGCTGGCAGCAGGCTGGCTGGCTGGCTGGCTGGCTGGCTGGCTGGCTGGCTGGCTGGCTGGCTGGCTGGCTGGTTGGCTGGCTGGCTGGTTGGCTGGCTGGCTGGTTGCTGGCTGGCTGGCAGGCTGGCTGGCTGTGGCTGGCTGGCTGGCTGGCTGCTGGTTGGCTGGCTGGCTGGCTGGCTGGCTGGCTGGTGGCAGGCTGGCTGGCTGGCTGGCTGGCTGGCAGGCTGGCTGGCTGGCTGGCTGGCTGGTTGGCGGCTGGCTGGCTGGCAGGCTGGCTGGCTGGTAGGTTAGCAGGCTGGTGGCTGGCTGGCTGGCTGGCTGGCTGGCTGGTAGGTTAGCAGGCTGGCTGGCAGGCAGGTTGGCAGGCAGGCTGGCTGGCTGGCTGGCTGGCAGGCAGGTTGGCAGGCTGGTTGGCAGGCAGGTTGGCAGGCAGGCAGGCTGGCAGGCAGGTTGGCAGGCAGGCAGGCTGGCAGGCAGTTTGGCAGGCTGGTTGGCAGCAGGCTGGCTGGCTGGCAGGCAGGTTGGCCGGCTGGCTGGCAGGCAGGTTGGCAGGCTGGTTGGCAGGCAGGTTGGCAGGCAGGCTGGCAGGCAGGTTGGCAGGCTGGTTGGCAGGCAGGCTGGCTGGCTGGCTGGCAGGTTGGCAGGCTGGCTGGCAGGCAGGTGGCAGGCAGGTTGGCAGGCAGGCTGGCTGGCTGGCAGGCAGGTGGCAGGCTGGCTGGCAGGCAGGTTGGCAGGCTGGTTGGCAGGCAGGCTGGCTGGCTGGCAGGCAGGTTGGCAGGCTGGCTGGCAGGCAGGCAGGTTGGCAGGCTGGTTGGCAGGCAGGCTGGCTGGCTGGCAGGCAGGTTGGCAGGCTGGCTGGCAGGTTGGCAGGCAGGTTGTCAGCTGGCAGGCAGGTTGGCAGGCTGGCAGGCAGGTTGGCAGGCAGGTTGGCAGGCTGGTTAGCAGGCTGGCTGGCAGGCAGGTTAGCAGGCTGGCTGGCAGGCAGGTTAGCAGGCTGGCTGGCAGGCAGGTTAGCAGGCTGGCTGGCAGGCAGGTTAGCAGGCTGGCAGGCAGGTTGGCAGGCAGGTTGGCAGGCAGGTTGGCAGGCAGGTTAGCAGGCTGGCTGGCAGGCAGGTTGGCAGGCAGGTTATCAGGCTGGCAGGCAGGTTGGCAGGCAGGTTAGCAGGCTGGCTGGCAGGCTGGTTAGCAGGCTGGCAGGCAGGTTGGCAGGCAGGTTGGCAGGCTGGCTGGCAGGCAGGTTAGCAGGCTGGCTGGCAGGCAGGTTAGCAGGCTGGCAGGCAGGTTGGCAGGCAGGTTGGCAGGCTGGTTAGCAGGCTGGCAGGCAGGTTGGCAGGCAGGTTGGCAGGCAGGTTGGCAGGCTGGCTGGCAGGCTGGTTAGCAGGCTGGCAGGCAGGTTGGCAGGCAGGTTGGCAGGCTGGCTGGCAGGCAGGTTAGCAGGCTGGCTGGTAGGCAGGTTAGCAGGTTGGCTGGCAGGTTGGCAGGCAGGTTGGCAGGCAGGTTGGCAGGCAGGTTAGCTGGCTGGCAGGCAGGTTGGCAGGCAGGTTGGCAGGCAGGTTGGCAGGCAGGTTAGCAGGCTGGCTGGCAGGCAGGTTAGCAGGCTGGTTGGCAGGCAGGTTGGCAGGCTGGCTGGCAGGCAGGTTAGAAGGCTGGTTGGCAGGCAGGTTGGCAGGCTGGCAGGCAGGTTGGCAGGCTGGCAGGCAGGTTGGCAGGCAGGTTGGCAGGCTGGTTAGCAGGCTGGCTGGCAGGCAGGTTAGCAGGCTGGTTGGCAGGCAGGTTGGCAGGCTGGCTGGCAGGCAGGTTGGCAGGCAGGTTGGCAGGCAGGTTAGCAGGCTGGCTGGCAGGCAGGTTAGCAGGCTGGCTGGCAGGCAGGTTAGCAGGCTGGCTGGCAGGCTGGTTGGCAGGCAGGTTAGCAGGCTGGCTGGCAGGCTGGCTGGCAGGCAGGTTGGCAGGCTGGCTGGCAGGCAGGTTAGCAGGCTGGCTGGCAGGCTGGCTGGCAGGAAGGTTGGCAGGCTGGCTGGCAGGCAGGTTAGCAGGCTGGCTGGCAGGCTGGCTGGCAGGCAGGTAGCAGACTGGCTGGCAGGCAGGTTAGCAGGCTGGCTGGCAGGCAGGTTAGCAGGCTGGCTGGCAGGCTGGTTGGCAGGCAGGTTAGCAGGCTGGCTGGCAGGCTGGCTGGCAGGCAGGTTGGCAGGCTGGCTGGCAGGCAGGTTAGCAGGCTGGCTGGCAGGCTGGCTGGCAGGAAAGTTGGCAGGCTGGCTGGCAGGCAGGTTAGCAGGCTGCTGCAGGCTGGCTGGCAGGCAGGTTA
>WNGS01168560.1:14036-24097 GCA_020271785.1 Procambarus virginalis | reverse complement strand
GAGGCTCCAGGTGTGTGTGGTACATGAGGCTCCAGGTGTGTGTGGTACATGAGGCTCCAGGTGTGTGTGGTACATGAGGCTCCAGGTGTGTGTGGTACACGAGGCTCCAGGTGTGTGTGGTACACGAGGCTCCAGGTGTGTGTGGTACACGAGACTCCAGGTGTGTGTTGGTACACGAGACTCCGGTGTGGTGTGGTTACACGAGACTCCAGGTGTGTGGTGGTACACGAGACTCCAGGTGTGGGTGTACACGAGAACTCCAGGTGTGGGGGTGTACATGAGACTCCAGGTGTGGGTTTGTACATGAGACTCCAGGTGTGGGTTGTACATGAGACTCCAGGTGTGGGGTGTACATAGACTCCAGGTGTGGGTTGTACATGAGACTCCAGGTGTGGGTTGTACATGAGACTCCAGGTGTGGGTTGTACATGAGACTCCAGGTGTGGGTTGTACATGAGACTCCAGGTGTGGGTTGTACATGAGACTCCAGGTGTGGGTTGTACATGAGACTCCAGGTGTGGGTTGTACATGAGACTCCAGGTGTGGGTTGTACATGAGACTCCAGGTGTGGGTTGTACATGAGACTCCAGGTGTGGGTTGTACATGAGACTCCAGGTGTGGGTTGTACATGAGACTCCAGGTGTGGGTTGTACATGAGACTCCAGGTGTGGGTTGTACATGAGACTCCAGGTGTGGGTTGTACATGAGACTCCAGGTGTGGGTTGTACATGAGACTCCAGGTGTGGGTTGTACATGAGACTCCAGGTGTGGGTTGTACATGAGACTCCAGGTGTGGGTTGTACATGAGACTCCAGGTGTGGGTTGTACATGAGACTCCAGGTGTGGGTTGTACATGAGACTCCAGGTGTGGGTTGCACATGAGACTCCAGGTGTGGGTTGCACATGAGACTCCAGGTGTGGGTTGCACATGAGACTCCAGGTGTGGGTTGCACATGAGACTCCAGGTGTGGGTTGCACATGAGACTCCAGGTGTGGGTTGCACATGAGACTCCAGGTGTGGGTTGCACATGAGACTCCAGGTGTGGGTTGCACATGAGACTCCAGGTGTGGGTTGCACATGAGACTCCAGGTGTGGGTTGCACATGAGACTCCAGGTGTGTGTTGTACATGAGACTCCAGGTGTGTGTTGTACATGAGACTCCAGGTGGGTTGTACATGAGACTCCAGGTGTGTGTTGTACATGAGACTCCAGGTGTGTGTTGTACATGAGACTCCAGGTGTGTGTTGTACATGAGACTCCAGGTGTGTGTTGTACATGAGACTCCAGGTGTGTGTTGTACATGAGACTCCAGGTGTGTGTTGTACACGAGACTCCAGGTGTGTGTTGTACACGAGACTCCAGGTGTGTGTTGTACACGAGACTCCAGGTGTGTGTTGTACACGAGACTCCAGGTGTGTGTTGTACACGAGACTCCAGGTGTGTGTTGTACACGAGACTCCAGGTGTGTGTTGTACACGAGACTCCAGGTGTGTGTTGTACACGAGACTCCAGGTGTGTGTTGTACACGAGACTCCAGGTGTGTGTTGTACACGAGACTCCAGGTGTGTGTTGTACACGAGACTCCAGGTGTGTGTTGTACACGAGACTCCAGGTGTGTGTGTACACGAGACTCCAGGTGTGTGTTGTACACGAGACCCCAGGTGTGTGTTGTACACGAGACTCCAGGTGTGTGTTGTACACGAGACTCCAGGTGTGTGTTGTACACGAGACTCCAGGTGTGTGTTGTACACGAGACTCCAGGTGTGTGTTGTACACGAGACTCCAGGTGTGTGTTGTACACGAGACTCCGGGTGTGTGTTGTACATGAGACTCCAGGTGTGTGTTGTACACGAGACTCCAGGTGTGTGTTGCATACGAGACTCCAGGTGTGTGTTGTACATTAGACTCCAGGTGTGTGTTGCATATGAGACTCCAGGTGTGTGTTGCATATGAGACTCCAGGTGTGTGTTGTATATAAGGCTCCAGGTGTGTGTTGCATATGAGACTCCAGGTGTGTGTTGTATATAAGGCTCCGGGTGTGTGATGTATATGCGACTCCAGGTGTGTGATGTATATAAGGCTCGGGTGTGTGTTGTATATAAGGCTCCGGGTGTGTGATGTATATAAGGCTCCGGGTGTGTGATGTATATAAGGCTCCGGGTGTGTGATGTATATGCGACTCCAGGTGTGTGATGTATATAAGGCTCCGGGTGTGTGATGTATATAAGACTCCAGGTGTGTGCTGCGAGGTGGGACTCGAAGTGTGTACTCGCCTAGATGTGTTTGCAGTGGTTTGAGCGTTTGAGCTTTAGTCACGCCTTTCTCCCGGAACTAGTTCGATGCCTGTGGCGTAGAGTGACAAATATAATGTGTGCGCAGTTCTGATATAATAACTATCTATCGAACAGCATGTCTGTCTGTCCAGTGACCGAGGTCGGCCCCAGTGCCACTACTTAATAAATAAAAATTCCAATAGCTACCCCCTTCCATCTGCATAACATTTCATCATAACATCATAACAATCACGATCAATGGACACCAATAGAGGAAGGTTGTGAAGGAGCTTCTAGAGAACAAAGAACACGACGAAGGGTTGAGAGGAGGCGTGTTGTGGAGGCGGGTTAGTGAAGCGGCCGCCAGAGGGCCGCCCACGCCAGCTTGGTTAAGGCGGTGTAATTGAAAATGGCTGACCGCCCCACTGCTATCGATCTCCGGCCATCATTGCTACCAGCTGACGGCGCTGCGCCTGCTGTACGTGCTGCTGCTGCTGGTAATGTTGCTGTACGTGCTGCTGCTGCTGGTAATGTTGCTGTACGTGCTGCTGCTGCTGGTAATGCTGCTGTACGTGCTGCTGCTGCTGGTAATGCTGCTGTACGTGCTGCTGCTGCTGGTAATGTTGCTGTACGTGCTGCTGCTAATGCTGCTGGTAATGCTGCTGTACGTGCTGCTGCTAATGCTGCTGTACGTGCTGCTGCTGCTGGTAATGCTGCTGCACGTGCTGCTGCTGCTGGTAATGTTGCTGCACGTGCTGCTGCTGCTGGTAATGCTGCTGTACGTGCTGCTGCTGCTGGTAATGTTGCTGTACGTGCTGCTGCTGCTGCTGGTAATGCTGCTGTACGTGCTGCTGCTAATGCTGCTGTACGTGCTGCTGCTGCTGGTAATGTTGCTGTACGTGCTGCTGCTGCTGGTAATGTTGCTGTACGTGCTGCTGCTGCTGGTAATGTTGCTGTACGTGCTGCTGCTGCTGGTAATGTTGCTGTACGTGCTGCTGCTGCTGGTAATGTTGCTGTACGTGCTGCTGCTGCTGGTAATGTTGCTGTACGTGCTGCTGCTGCTGGTAATGCTGCTGCACGTGCTGCTGCTGCTGGTAATGCTGCTGTACGTGCTGCTGCTGCTGGTAATGCTGCTGTACGTGCTGCTGCTGCTGGTAATGCTGCTGTACGTGCTGCTGCTGGTAATGTTGCTGTACGTGCTGCTGCTGCTGGTAATGCTGCTGTACGTGCTGCTGCTGCTGGTAATGCTGCTGTACGTGCTGCTGCTGGTAATGTTGCTGTACGTGCTGCTGCTGCTGGTAATGCTGCTGTACGTGCTGCTGCTGGTAATGTTGCTGTACGTGCTGCTGCTGCTGGTAATGCTGCTGTACGTGCTGCTGCTGGTAATGCTGCTGTACGTGCTGCTGCTGCTGGTAATGCTGCTGTACGTGCTGCTGCTGGTAATGTTGCTGTACGTGCTGCTGCTGCTGGTAATGTTGCTGTACGTGCTGCTGCTGCTGGTAATGCTGCTGTACGTGCTGCTGCTGCTGGTAATGCTGCTGTACGTGCTGCTGCTGCTGGTAATGCTGCTGTACGTGCTGCTGCTGCTGGTAATGTTGCTGTACGTGCTGCTGCTGCTGGTAATGTTGCTGCACGTGCTGCTGCTGCTGGTAATGTGTTGCTGCTGGTAATGCTGCTGTACGTGCTGCTGCTAATGCTGCTGTACGTGCTGCTGCTGCTGGTAATGTTGCTGTACGTGCTGCTGCTGCTGGTAATGCTGCTGTACGTGCTGCTGCTGCTGGTAATGCTGCTGTACGTGCTGCTGCTGCTGGTAATGCTGCTGTACGTGCTGCTGCTGCTGGTAATGTTGCTGTACGTGCTGCTGCTGCTGGTAATGCTGCTGCACGTGCTGCTGCTGGTAATGTGTTGCTGCTGGTAATGCTGCTGTACGTGCTGCTGCTGCTGGTAATGCTGCTGCACGTGCTGCTGCTGCTGGTAATGCTGCTGTACGTGCTGCTGCTGCTGGTAATGCTGCTGTACGTGCTGCTGCTGCTGGTAATGCTGCTGTACGTGCTGCTGCTGCTGGTAATGCTGCTGTACGTGCTGCTGCTGCTGGTAATGTTGCTGTACGTGCTGCTGCTGCTGGTAATGTTGCTGTACGTGCTGCTGCTGCTGGTAATGTTGCTGTACGTGCTGCTGCTGCTGGTAATGCTGCTGTACGTGCTGCTGCTGCTGGTAATGCTGCTGTACGTGCCACTGCCAGTCTTGCTACAGCTGCGGAGTTTGTTGTTGAACCTTCACTATAAAAGGTGACGGGGTTCGTGTTGCCATAGTGACGGATGGTGCCGGGGTCCATGTTGCCATGGTGACGGATGGTGCCGGGGTCCATGTTGCCATGGTGACGGATGGTGCCGGGGTCCATGTTGCCATGGTGACGGATGGTGCCGGGGTCCATGTTGCCATGGTGACGGATGGTGCCGGGGTCCATGTTGCCATGGTGACGGATGGTGCCAGGGTCCATGTTGCCATGGTGCGGGGTCCTTGTTGCCATGGTGACAGATGGTGGCGGGGTTCATGTTGCCATGATGACAGATGGTGACGGGGTTCACGTTGCCATGGTGACAGTTGGTGCCGGGTTCATGTTGCCATGGTGACAGTTGGTGCCGGGGTTCATGTTGCCATGGTGACAGTTGGTGGCGGGGTTCATGTTGCCATGGTGACAGATGGTGGCGGGGTTCATGTTGCCATGATGACGGGTTCATGTTGCCATGGTGACAGATGGTGACGGGGTTCATATTGCCATGGTGACAGATGGTGCCGGGGTTCATGTTTCCATGTTGCCATGGTGGCGGGGTTCATGTTGCCATGGTGACAGTTTGTGGAGGGATTCATGTTGCCATGGTGTTGGGGTTCATGTTGCCATGATGACAGATGGTGACGGGTTCATGTTGCCATAGTGCCGGGGTTCACGTTGCCATGGTGACAGATGGTGACGGGGTTCATATTGCCATGGTGACAGATGTTGACGGGGTTCATGTTGCCATGGTGACAGATGGTGACGGGGTTCATGTTGCCATGGTGACAGATGGTGGCGGGGTTCATGTTGCCATGGTGACAGTTGGTGGCGGGGTTCATGTTGCCATGGTGACAGATGGTGACAGGGTTCATGTTGCCATGGTGACAGATGGTGACGGGTTCATGTTGCCATGGTGACAGATGGTGACGGGGTTCATGTTGCCATGGTGACAGTTGGTGACAGGGTTCATGTTGCCATGGTGACAGTTGGTGCCGGGGTTCATGTTGCCATGGTGACAGTTGGTGACAGGGTTCATGTTGCCATGGTGACAGATGGTGACGGTTCATGTTGCCATGGTGACAGGGTTCATGTTGCCATGGTGACAGGGTTCATGTTGCCATGGTGACAGGGTTCATGTTGCCATGGTGACAGTTGGTGACAGGGTTCATGTTGCCATGGTGACAGATGGTGACGGTTCATGTTGCCATGGTGACAGTTGGTGACAGGGTTCATGTTGCCATGGTGACAGATGGTGACAGGGTTCATGTTGCCATGGTGACAGATGGTGCCGGGGTTCATGTTGCCATAGTGACAGTTGGTGACAGGGTTCATGTTGCCATGGTGACAGTTGGTGACAGGGTTCATGTTGCCATGATGACAGGGTTCATGTTGCCATGGTGACAGATGGTGACAGGGTTCATGTTGCCATGGTGACAGATGGTGACGGGGTTCATGTTGCCATGGTGACAGATGGTGCCGGGGTTCATGTTGCCATGGTGACAGTTGGTGACAGGGTTCATGTTGCCATGGTGACAGATGGTGACGGTTCATGTTGCCATGGTGACAGGGTTCATGTTGCCATGGTGACAGGGTTCATGTTGCCATGGTGACAGTTGGTGACAGGGTTCATGTTGCCATGGTGACAGATGGTGACGGTTCATGTTGCCATGGTGACAGTTGGTGACAGGGTTCATGTTGCCATGGTGACAGATGGTGACAGGGTTCATGTTGCCATGGTAACAGATGGTGCCGGGGTTCATGTTGCCATGGTGACAGTTGGTGACAGGGTTCATGTTGCCATGGTGACAGGGTTCATGTTGCCATGGTGACAGGGTTCATGTTGCCATGGTGACAGATGGTGACAGGGTTCATGTTGCCATGGTGACAGATGGTGACGGGGTTCATGTTGCCATGGTGACAGATGGTGCCGGGGTTCATGTTGCCATGGTGACAGTTGGTGACAGGGTTCATGTTGCCATGGTGACAGATGGTGACGGTTCATGTTGCCATGGTGACAGGGTTCATGTTGCCATGGTGACAGGGTTCATGTTGCCATGGTGACAGTTGGTGACAGGGTTCATGTTGCCATGGTGACAGATGGTGACGGTTCATGTTGCCATGGTGACAGTTGGTGACAGGGTTCATGTTGCCATGGTGACAGATGGTGACAGGGTTCATGTTGCCATGGTGACAGATGGTGCCGGGGTTCATGTTGCCATGGTGACAGTTGGTGACAGGGTTCATGTTGCCATGGTGACAGATGGTGACAGGGTTCATGTTGCCATGGTGACAGTTGGTGACAGGGTTCATGTTGCCATGGTGACAGATGGTGCCGGGGTTCATGTTGCCATGGTGACAGTTGGTGACAGGGTTCATGTTGCCAAGGTGACAGATGGTGCCGGGGTTCATGTTGCCATGGTGACAGTTGGTGACAGGGTTCATGTTGCCATGGTGACAGATGGTGACGGGGTTCATGTTGCCATGGTGACAGTTGGTGACAGGGTTCATGTTGCCATGGTGACAGATGGTGACAGGGTTCATGTTGCCAAGGTGACAGATGGTGCCGGGGTTCACGTTGCCATGGTGACAGTTGGTGACAGGGTTCATGTTGCCATGGTGACAGATGGTGACGGGGTTCATGTTGCCATGGTGACAGTTGGTGACAGGGTTCATGTTGCCATGGTGACAGATGGTGACGGGGTTCATGTTGCCATGGTGACAGATGGTGACGGGGTTCATGTTGCCATGGTGACAGATGGTGACGGGTTCATGTTGCCATGGTGACAGATGGTGACGGGGTTCATGTTGCCATGGTGACAGATGGTGACGGGGTTCATGTTGCCATGGTGACAGATGGTGACGGGGTTTCATGTTGCCATGGTGACGGATAGTTTAGTTCTGGGGTTCCAGATGTTGCCACGGCGACCAGAGGGGCAGGGGAAGGAATGTAGACGCAGGAAGAACAATAAACAGAGAAGAGGAGATAGGAAGAGAAGTCTTTCATAGTGTGCAAGAGAGAGTGGAAGTGGTACAAATATAGAGGAAACAGAAGAGGGAAGGCGAGAAGGAAGTAGGGGAGAGATAAGAAAACAAACGCACACACAAGAAACAAAACAAGAAAAAAAGAGAGAGAATGAAATGATAAAGAGAGGAGTGGAGAGAAGACTGAGGGGCGCGGAGGAAACACAGCTTCAGAGGTGCTGCGACATCGGTATTCAAATATAATATAAATTACGAAAAGAAAGAATTTTAATATTCGCTGAAAGTGTCGTCTGTGAGACGGGGAATGTTACGTCCAGGACGGGTGGATAGGTGTGGGTGGTGGCTGAGGGAGAGGACGGGGGGATAGGTGTGGGTGGTGGCTGAGGGAGAGGACGGGGGGATAGGTGTATTTTTTTTTTTTTTTTTTGGGGGGTGGGAGTAAAGAGGAAGGAGAGGCATAGGTGAAGGAAGTATAGAAGTGGGAAGTACAGTGAGAGGTATGAAAGCAGGCGGGCTGTCCGCCTTGCTGACACGATGTGTGGTGTTGGCAGCTAAGCTAAGCTGGCTCCTCTTGTCAGGGAGCTGTGAGTGTGTGAGAGGTTCTTCACATGTGTTTCACCATATATGGATGTCTATAGATGAATACTGAGTAGCATTCATATATACACACTCCGATGCTTCCACACATGTTGTTCTGTTTAAGGCTCTTTGTTTAATTATTATTATTTGTCGAATTGTTCATACATATTATTATTTATCGAGTTGTTCATATATATACTTGTATGAACTGTTCCTATATACACATATATATCTCATCTGGGGATTATATACTGTGGGACAGGGTTATCATCCAGAGAATCGAGGCTCTTGGGCCACCAGCTGTGGGAGCGGGGCGTCTCATCTTGGAGTAATCTTTCTAACATTGGATCCTCTAACATTTCGATGGTGTTCCACACCCTGATGGCTTGGTGCTGCAGTCTGATGTTTAGTGGCTGTATATTCAAGAGTTCATGGAGCTCCTGGATTGTCTGATTATTTGGTGGACGGTGTTTTGCTGCTCCTCCTTAGCGCCTTATTTTGCACTGCTTGCAGTTTCTGCATGTTAGTTTTCTTTATGGTGTGTAGTGGTACTGGGGGATACTCTAAGTGCGGCCGAACTAGAGCCTTATATAGGTGGATCTGAATGTTAGTACTGAGGCTTCGGAATCTTCTCAGTTTTCCTAATGCTACTTTGGCTTTATTTAGTCGGTCCCTTACATGAATTGTATCCCTGTTCTATTTATCATTAGTCCCAGTATTCTGCCTACCTCCGCATATTGGATCGGATGGTTGTCAAGGATGATGGGGTCCGGGTTTCTTTTCGCAATGTGTATTATCTGAAACTTTTGTTTGTTGGTGCTAATTTTCCATTGCTTCTCAAGTTGTTGATGAGTTCAATTGCTGCCTTGGTCTTGTCGGCTAGTAGCGGCTTTGATGGTCCCGGTTGGCAATTATTTGGGTGACATCGTCGGCGTATGTGATGTATTCTCCATGGTGGGGTTGGGGTAGGTCCGCTGTATATTGTTGAATAGAGTGGGGGAGAGGCAGCTTCCTTGCGGTACTCCACTTTTCAGTTCTATTACGTCAACCAAGTAGCTGCCGATATTAAGCCTAGCAGTTCTATTGTCTATAAGCTGCAGAGAGTAGCAGTAACCTCTCAGGAAGCCCTAGTTCAGATATCTTATATTTTAGACCTGTGTGCCACACTTTGTCGAAGGCTTTCGAGACGTCTCTAAGCACTATATTACACTGTCCGTCTGTGAGACGGGGGAATGTACGGATCCAGGACGGGGGTAGATGGTGGGTAAGGACGTGAGGAGAGTGGTGGGCTGAGGGAGAGGACGGGAGGATAAGGAGTGGGTGTGGTGAGGGAGGGACGGGGGGATAGGAGTGGGTGGTGGCTGAGGAGGGACGGGGGGATAGGAGTGGTAGGTTTGGCTGAGGGAGAGACGGGGGATAGGTTAGGGGTTGGCTGAGGGGAGTGACGAGGATAGTGAGTGGGGGGTGGCTGAGGGAGAGGACGATAGGGGGGGGTGAGGGGGATGGACGGGAAGGACGATAACTACTCTGCTAGCACTCGTATAAGCTACAAGAATATTTATAGAGAACAACTTGTTCCGTGAACACATGTGAGTGAACAAACTATTATTTGGTTAGGAGGGATATTCTTCAGACAAGATGGAGACGCAGCCTTATATTGCAACCTCTTCCCTCAAGCTGTATTATGAGGGTGAAAAAGATGGTAGTAGGGTGACAGGAGGGTGACAGGACTGGCCAGAGGGTGACAGGAGGGGCCGCAGGGTGACAGTAGGGGCCGGAGGGTGACAGTAGGGGCCGGAGGGTGACAGTAGGGGCCGGAGGGTGACAGTAGGGGCCGGAGGGTGACAGGAGGGGCAAGGCAGGAGGGGCGATGTAAAGGGGGATTGGCGGTAGGAGGGGCCGGATGGGAAGGAGCGAGGTGACAGTAGGGGCCGGAGGGTGACAGTAGGGGG
>WNGS01168558.1:32505-44714 GCA_020271785.1 Procambarus virginalis | reverse complement strand
TCGTACTAAGTACCATTATCCAATCCTACCAGAGGACCCAAACAGAAAAAGGAGAGTATGAATATTTCGCGAGCCGCTACCATTTCTAGAACGACAATATTTGCCTTAGGTAGAGTATACGTCAAAATGCGACGTTCTATTTGGAGGACGGGTTGTATATAGACCTTCACTCAACACAGTGACACTAAGAACCTTTATCTGAAGGAAGTGATAACCATTAAGGAGTGAAAACTGCCCTCAAGTACTTATGAGAAAAGTCTTAATACAAGACTCCTGTTATTTTAAGAATGAAAACGTTGACTCGTGTCAAGACTGTTATGACCTCTGGGTCATCAGAGGTCACCAGTGTGTTACTTATGTTGGCATTAATCAACGGTTGCACTGTTGATATCACGTGATCATGTATACTTTGTAGCACGTTCATCACGAAGTCATGTATACTGTAGAACTGACCTGACAGCCACGTGGTCATGAGAAGCTGCTGGTCTTGCAACCAATAGGTCATATATTTTGTGGAATTCGCTTGTCTGGAAACGAGATGGTAATGTATACTCTTGAGATATTAACCTAGTAGCGATGTTTTCATGTATACTGCAAAGCTGCTTCACTGGAAACTGCATTGTTTTGTTTACAACGAAGCTGGCAAGTCTGGCAACCAAGAAGTTCTCAGTATTGTGGAACTGCTTGTCTGGTAAACCAAGATGTCAGGTACACTGTGATGTTGGTTTACCTGGCAACCACATGTTCATGTAACCTGTAGAAGCCCTCGTCTGGCAGTCACATTCTCAGGTATACTGTGGAGTTGTCAGTCTAACAACCTGCGAACAACACCAGACCTTATAACCTGTTCCTATAACATAACTAATAACTAGAAGTTATAACTAGCAGTAATTATCTGCCCAAATAACATTAAATTCTTGCTGTTTATGCCTGTTACGATATCAACACCTCTGGAGTGAGGTGTGGCGATAGCAAAGCCATCTATAGACGTGCACTCCAACTCTAAGGCTTGAGGCGAGACGCAGACAACGCCATCTGTTGACGGAGGTCTGGCAAGTTCAGCGCCATCTATGAAAGGTTCTTGTTCGCACCGCAGTTAGGAGGGGGGTCGATGATGAGGACCTCTGGTGAGTGAAGTAATGGTATCAACTCCATCTAAATTGTACATCCGATTATATTTTCAGTTCCCAGGTGAATGGCTGCCACCCTATGTTACCCTTGTATACTTTCTGGCTGGCTAATGAGTATAGTGTCCACAAAGGTGACGAGGAGGTTCTCTGGTACTTTGGAAGGTGATTCACCATTGGGCTGTCCAGAACTCATGACTTGTTACTTTGAGGACAAGTAGTCGCCGTCGGTAGTAAACAGTGTGTTGGCTGTCGTAATTGTAATTTCCTAAGTGTAATTACCTAAGTGTAGTTACAGGATGAGAGCTACGCTCGTGGTGTCCCGTCTTCCCAGCACTCTTTGTCATATAACGCTTTGAAACTACTGACGGTCTTGGCCTCCACCACCCCCTCACCTAACTTTTTCCAACCGTCTACCACTCTGTTTGCGAAAGTGAATTTTTTTTATATTTCTTCGGGATTTGTGTTCAGCTAGTTTAAATCTATGACCTCTTGTTCTTAAAGTTCCAGGTCTCGGGAAATCTTCCCTATCGATTTTATCAATTCCTGTTACTATTTTGTATGTAGTGATCATATCACATCTTTTTCTTCTGTCTTCTAGTTTTGGCATATTTAATGCCTCTAACCTCTCCTCGTAGCTCTTGCCCTTCAGTTCTGGGAGCCACTTAGTAGCATGTCTTTGCACCTTTTCCAGTTTGTTGATGTGCTTCTTAAGATATGAGCACCACACAACCGCTGCATATTTCTAGCTTTGGCCTAACAAAAGTCGTGAAAAATTTCTTTAGTATATCGCCAACCATGTATTTAAAAGCAATTCTGAAGTTAGAAAGCGTGGCATAGGCTCCTCGCGCAATATTCATTATGTGGTCCTCAGGTGATAGTTTTCTATCTAGAACCACCCCTAGATCTCTTACTTTATCAGAATTCTTTAAAGATTTCTCACATAATATATAGGTTGTGTGGGGTCTATGTTCTCCTATTCCACATTCCATAACTTGGTATTTATTAACATTAAATTCCATTTGCCAAATGGTGCTCCATATACTTATTTTGTCCAGGTCATCTTGAAGGGCATGACAATCATCTAAGTTTCTTATCCTTCCTATTATCTTAGCATCATCAGTAAACAAGTTCATATAATTCTGTATACCAACTGGTAGATCATTTATGTAGACAATAAACATCACTGGTGCAAGAACGGAACCCTGTGGTACTCCACTTGTAACATTTCTCCAGTCCGATACATTGCTTTTGATCACTGCCTTCATTTTTCTATCAGTCAGAAAATTTTTCTTCCATGTTAGAAGCTTACCTGTCACCCCTCCAATATTTTCCAGTTTCCAGAACTGGAATAACTGGAAATTGTGTAGTGTTGTGTGGACCGACGTACCCGAGATTTGGCCAAGAGGAGTTACAAAACGACAGCACTGGTCGTCTACTGAGAAGTGTTGCCAGTGTGCAGTCAAACTCCTGCCAGGGTACAGACCCCTGGACATATTACTTGTGACCCCTGTCAGCGTGTTTCTGGAGAGGAGACGTGGGGTATTTTGACCTCCTTAAATATGGTCTGGGTACTGGCCCATGTTGAGTAAGGTGAACTCGTAGGTGTTGTGACCCTTGGACGTGGATGACGTATACTTGAAGATAATGGACTCGCCGGGATTTGAAGAACACTGCAGATATATTAAGTGTTCTGTGTGAAAGACACTGTGTTCATATGTGTAGTTATATGAAATGTATAATACATTGGTGAAGGTGTTATTTAGTCTTGTTTACCCTCTTTATTCCTTGCACAGTTACTTGCTACCGCCAATTGTTGAGAACTTACCATTGACTTGGGGTGGGATCATAGAAGAAGAGGCTCTACGGCCCATTAAGCAGAAAAAACATGATTACTGGCTCATGCAGGCAGTAACAATGCCTTTGGCAATATTTTGCTGTAAAAGCCTGCAGAAATTGCTAATCATAATTACAGCAACAAAAGCCATTAATGATAACTCGCCAAAATAGCCTTCCAAAGCAATCTTTCTCAAAAGAAATATGTTATTGCAATCCATTTTAATTTATTGACTAAGGTATAATATTTTCCATGTGCAATATTACAAGTACAAAGTGTATTCTGGCATCACGTCGCATCATCTTGCAGCTCGTCGTGTCTAATTTAAAATTTATTACGTCTTAGGAATTTATTAAAAGCTTGAAAAAATAACTAATGAAAATAATCAGCTTTGAGAAACTGCAGTATTATCATGCTAAGATAACCGCTCGTAGTTATCTCGGGTAAATACAAGCTGTAAAGAATAGTAGCAATAAATTGCAGTATTGACCAAAATTAATACCCTTTTGAAAATGTTTGCCTTAATAACTCGCCTTAATAGCTTATAGTAATAAAACAACATAATAGCCGGAAGTATTTAGCAAGCAAAAATAACATAAATAATTCCAGATAATATCAAGCACAAATTATGCAACACAAACATGCTGTAACACCCTGTATAAATAGAAAATCGTAATTCCCCGCCTCAGTAACCCGTCTTATCTAGCCTAATAATCATTTCGTAATAGCCTGATGAAATAACCAAACACAACAGTTTGTGTAAATGATCAGAATTAACAATCAGTTGTTACATTAAAGGGGCCTGACAGCTGAGTGGACAGCGCTCGGAATTCGTAGTCCTAAGGTTCCGGGTTCGATCCCCGTTGGAGGCAAAAACAAATGGGCACAGTTTCCTTCACCCTGATGCATCTGTTCACTTAGCATTAAATAGGTACATGGGAGTTAGTCAGCTGCTACGGGCTGCTTCCTGGGGGTGTGTAACTAAAAGGCCTGATCGAGGACCGGGCCGCGGGTACGCTAAGCCCAGAAATCATCTCGAGAGACCCCTAGACACACCTGTTGGTATAATAACCCGCCTCAATAATCAGTCTAAATATCCTGAATGAACAGCAAGCTGGTATAACAACCTACAATTATAACTTGCAATAATAACCTATGACAATAGCCTGTTGTAATAATAACTCACAGTAATAACCTTCAATAATAACTGGTGTAATAATAACCCTAGTAATAACATTTAATAATAGTCTGTTGTAATAATAACCTGCAGTTAACATACAAAATAACATTGTAAATAACCTGCAGTAATAACATACAATAAAGCTGTTGTATAACTGCAGTAATAACATACAATAATAACCTGCAGTAATAACATTTAATAATAGTCTGTTGTAATAATAACTGCAGTAATAACATACAATAATAGCCTGTTGTAATAATAACCTGCAGTAATAACATACAATAATAGTCTGTTGTAATTAACCTGCAGTAATAACATACAATAATAGCCGTTGTAATAATATCGTAGAAATTTCACAATTAAATATTATATTCTGTATCTAAAGTTGTTATTGCTTGAGATTCATCTACTCAGAACAAAAAGTTCCAAGTAGCACTTGGAACTTAATATGGACTTTACGTATTTAGTATCATTTAAACCCAGTTATATCTTTAGTCTGAGTCGCTTCTAATTGTATTGAAGCCAAACTTCTGAGGTGACTTTATGTTTCATCTGTTGTTCAGGACTTTATTCAACTTGTTCGGTGCTGAGTTTATTACCTGTTTTGGGAATTTATATTAAAATATTGACTTAAGGTAAAAGGAAGTTATGATACGATGGGGTCGACCTGAGGACCATTGTGACCCCAGCGGGTGACCCCACACACTGACCATGACTCTTCCTAATAGTCATGACTCACAAAGTATTATATAGCAGCCCGTCCTCCTAAGGTTTCCCAACGTCGAGAAACTGTCGTACTATAGTGCTTTAACCCAACCTACCAAAAGACCCAAAACAGAAAACAATAAGGGAGTATGAAAATTTCGTGAGGCGCTACCATTTTCAAGTACGAAAATTTTTGCCTGTAACGTACGTTTATGTTACGTTGTGGGTAGATTAGATACACAGTGTTAGTGAGTTTATATTTATTTAGTAGTCCTGGATATAGAAGTGCCGTAGACGTTGAGCGGAGCTTGGAGCAGAACAGAGAGCTGAGTGAGGCGGAGTCGCGGAGCTCTTGTGGGGAGAGCGTTGCAGCTCCATGCGGTCCTAGTCTGCTGTCTATTCCCCGTCGAAACTGTAGCGTCTTGGAGACGATCAGAACTGCCTACGCAGAGTGCTACATTCTTGACTGGAAATTGTACCGTTGTCTATTCTCATATCGCTTCCTAATATTTGGTGACTACCCTCACCTTCTCTACTAGGATAGGAGGATGTGAGAACTGTTACCTGTAATTAAGGATAGGATTATAGCTTGTGTAGTTTGTGCTAATAGTTATGCCATTAAGATAATGAGATAATGGAGCGAGTATAAGGATTACTCGCTACATGCCCTTATTTTTCTTTTTATTGTTAAAACAAAGTAAAACAGCGTACATTCAACCATATAAAACAGTAAAAGCACAGAATAACAAGGAACACAGAATGACAACAACACATAACAAGGAACACAGAATGACAACAACACATAACAAGTAACACAGCAACATAACATAAAAGGTAAAACAAAGAACAAAAAATACATAGGAAAAGTACATTAAATACACATAAAAACAGCTAGTCAAAACAGCACAAGCAGTGATCCATAAAGAACAAACATGTGAACAACAGAAAGGAAACATAAAACAGAAAAACAAATAAGCGTACAACAGGAAACATGAAAAAGACACAGAATGACATGGTACAAAATAAATACAAATCTAGTAACAAGCCAGCTTGTAGGGCTACACAAGCATACTACAAGCCAAGACAGACAGGAAATCATAACCGGAACACGCAGGAACCGGCAAACAAACACACACACACACAAACAGCCTAGAAACAACACAAGCAAAGCAAACCAAAAAAGTGCATCAGAACACACACACAAACACACCGCCCAACAGGGCGAAACCAAACACGGAGACAAACCAGACATAGAACCGCAGACACGGTAACAAAATAAACAGACATAGAGTATACAAGTAAACACAGGCACTGACGATACTTGTCCGGAAACTCCTTTGCCGGGAAGCGCAAGCAGTATGCCTCCCAGATCAGCTGGACGTCTTCGGACACTGGTCTACCAGGAGACGCACAAGGCAGAGGCATCCAATCAGGCACCCCATAAATAAACCCCTTCAACCTCGGTACCCAAATAGTCGACGAGCACCACGGGCCATCACGCACCCGGTCGTCCAAACGAGGTCCAAAACCCGTGACTTAGGGACCACGCTCCCATCAACCGCGAGCACAGGGCTGCGCGCTGGCCCTGTGTATAAGCACAGTATAAGAAGACCAACGTCCACACTAGGTGGTTTCGCACTTGTATCGGCATGGGAGGTTCTCGGACGCCACACAGGGCTTTGTACCGGCCAGTGCACGAGTCTCATGAGGCTACACACGGGGCTGTAAAATAGGGAACCCGCAGTGACACAGACGAGTCGGGGCTCCCGCCAACGGCACAGGAGCAGAGCCACCTTGTTGCAAATCCTTAGCCGTAAGACCACGACGAGTGCTCGGTCCCCTGTTGGAAATTTCCAACACTTATCATCCATTATTATCTTATGATAAATTAATATTAACTTACATTTGCAGTAGCTCTTAACACTACTAACCATGTTGTTGTTATAAATTAATCTGAGCATATTGCTAATAATTTTACTCCTGATAATGTAAATCAAGAGTTATTAATTAAAATTATTCAGTAACAGTTTTTATTCTGTTACGTTTGAATGCTCTGGAGAAGTATAAATATTATCTCCATTTCTCGCTAGAAATCATTTAGCGAGAATATTATAATTATTAATTCCCTATAATTTTAACCCAGTTCATATTATCGCATTTTCATCCATAATTACGCGGGAAAGAATAGTTTGAGTTTAATAATTTCCGTGGTGAATGCGAGAGCGGGGAGAGGGAGACGCCATTACGCTTTCACGACATCAACAAGGCAGGCACGCGAGACAACGTGGTGGAACACGTGGCATAATTGAGAATTCTTGTCGA
Organism: Procambarus virginalis; assembly: GCA_020271785.1. NCBI lineage: Eukaryota > Metazoa > Arthropoda > Malacostraca > Decapoda > Cambaridae > Procambarus > Procambarus virginalis. The sequence goes on along the minus strand of WNGS01168558.1, from coordinate 37,543 downwards.
TAAGAATTACGTCGACACTCAATTAATAAGTGGAATTTACTTGCCAGTGTTCTCTAGTGCCTCAATAGTGAACCCAGCGTCTACAATTACCATCCGGACCGTAATTGAGTGTGCACGGCAGTGAACACTGAGTCCAGCAGACGCTCCTCTCGGCAAACCTTAGTACTCGGTTACGCTCACAGGTTTTTCTATCTAGTCGGATGCATCAGAGTAGTTTAGAGCCTTAGTGAGTAGTTTGTCGTTAGGATGAGCGATTAAACACAACCAAACGTTAGTAATATTTATTACTCAGTTTAGCTTCATGAATATATGAGCACAATTTTGTAGCCTAGTCAATTGCTACTTTATATTTCTTGTATTACAGCGTGTATTTGAGACGTCAACAAGTTTGTCATCCATCGTGTTTTACCTCGAGTCATTTATCTATGGGGATTCTGTGATCACGAGGACGAGTGATGAACTGGCGTTAGAAATCGTCTTACAGCTAAGACCCTTTTTTTCTTATAAATTTATTCAATTCAATTATTGCTTCTATAATATGATCTGAAATTAATACAATTTGATTACTATATATTTACATATGTTGTAGTTAGATTTATTATAATAACCATGCTATAATGAACTAGTGACGAACCACACTGGTTCCTAGATATATATGAATTTCTAGAAATAACCCCCCAATGTTGATATTTGAGGCTTTGACTTTAATTAATAATTACAGTCTTCATTATTTTCAAGTGAATATCCATTGAATGTTTATCCATAGACACTGGTTCTCTGGTGTCATTCTAATTATCAATTTTATTTGTTTTCCCTCTTTTCTCAAAAGCGGGTGGTCCTTCGATTTATTTTAATTTAATAATTAAACAATTAATTTTCTAAGTTCAAGCCCCAGATACCCAACATTTTGGTCTCTTCGAACCGGATGCCAATTAATATTTCACTATATCGGTTCTCAAGCACCAAAACAACATTTTGGTCCTTTTCGAACCGGATGAATACATTCAATTAACCATTTCAGTTCTCAGACCAGAACAACATTTTGGTCTTATCGAACTGGTTACATACCAATTACCATTAAACTGTATCTGTTCTCAGAAATCAAAACAACATTTTGGTCTCTTAGAACTGGATACAACCCAAGAAATTCTTACAATTAGTCCTGTACTAATGAGTAGTACATACATTATATTTTTGTGCTGACCCTAGCAAGGGTGGGATTCAACATTACAGTAACTCTGATTAGAGTGCTTCCATATCAATTATTTGTGTATTCATTATTTTTGTGTGTGGTTTTGAGTGTTGCTGTATGATCACCATTACATCTAATGGTGATAATGATGGGCTAGCCGGACGAAAGTTAATGGTGACATGCAGACACCACTCAAAATCTTTAGCTATATACTTGTTAGGTAGGGACATTTAACCTCAAAGTGAGGTAGAGTTTAATTTAGCCAGAACTCAGGCTATACTCAATATTAATTATCAACTAATGAACAAATTTCCCAGCTTCATTAGTAATATTCAATCAAGTCCTATGAAATTTGGACTTAAAGCTAACATGGCTACTCCTGAGCAATTAAGGAGAACCTATATTGGCCTCAAAGGCCATTTAACTAGACTAATCAATAAGTCTGATGATTTGTCCAAGGCAACTCCCATTGATTACTATCTACTAGAATCATCAGTGAGAGTAGCTAATCTTAAGTTTGATCAAGTTAAATCAGCAAGTCAGTCTTATCTTAACTCACTGAATGCTACTGAAACTGATCTAGAGGAATTAGATCAAATTGTAGCAAATATTTCAGAACACGAAGATGAGACTCAAGATAAATTTGATGTACTATCCAGTATAGTAAACCATCAACCCAATACAAATTCTACTATGTCTCAATCCAGTAATCAATTACCTGAGGTTCGTCTACCTACTTTAGACTTACCTACATTTGCAGGGCTGGATGAAGAAAATTGGGACACATTTTGGACTTCATTTGAAGTTCATATCCATAACAGGTCTTATCTTGACCCAATTTCTAAATTTTCATACCTGATTAGTCTTCTCAAAGGGGAAGCTAAAAAGGTTATAAATAACTTAGCTCTCACTGAGAGTAATTATGAGGAAGCTATCAAACTGCTGAAGTTGAATTATTGCAATCAGGAGTTAAGTATAGCTAACCTTTATTACCAATTGCTAGATCTGAATGCACCAAGTAACAGACCAGACTCACTTCAAAGCTTCAGGCTAGAAGCAGAGTCTCTAGTGAAGGCCTTAGGTACTAAAGTTGATGTACCAGCTTCAGAATGGTCAATCAAGTTACTTTTGCAGAGGAAATTACCTCAAATTATCCTAGCAGAAATATGTTCACATTATAAAACTGAGTTTCTCACTCTCGAGCAAATATTCGAGGGGCTGAGAATAACAGTTAACAGGTTGAAGACTCATGATAAGATTAAACCTGAGTCTAAATTACCTAACATTGACATCTCAGTCAAACCTAAATTGACTTTGAATAAATCCAATAAATCTAAGCCTAAGACTACTCCATCCACTGGAAAGGGGAGTAGTAGTGTAGGTACTTATACTGTATCTCCCTCTGACACTGCAACTGATGTGTCTACTAAAAGGACAAATTCAGTCAGAGAGAGAAGGTGCTTGTTCTGCGATCAAGAACATCTCACCTACAAATGTACAGTTTATCCTAACTTTAACACCAGGATTAAACAACTTCAAGAATTACACAGATGCACCAAGTGCATGGGTTCTCATGAACCCAGTAAATGTGTTGTGCAGCTACGTTTATGCAGTAGATGCCACAAAGGTGTACATCATTATGCCTTATGTAGAACAATTTCTACCCAATCTGTGACACCTGGGAAGAATTCTATGAATTCTACCACGGTACAATATTGCAAAGTACATCAGGAAATAAGTGTACTTGCTACTGAGGCAGGCAATAATACCACTCTGCCTACAGCTCAACTTAAGCTAATAGACAAGAAATCTAGAGTCAACACTAGAGGTCTCTTTGATCAGGGATCACAGAAAACCTTTATCACGCAACAATTAGTGGAGCAGTTAAAATTAAAACCTGCCAAAAGTGTGAGACTGAACATTTCTGGGTTCTTGACTAATAGTGGACCTCGTGAATACCAAGTAGTCAAGGTATTAGTGAGACTTGGATCTTCTACTAGTCCAATACAAGCGGTAGTAGTTGATAAACTGCCTTCAGACCTGCAGGTCACAGGACTAGCTCGCACTGCGAGGTATCTTAAACGAAACCGCATGAGGCTAGCAGATTACAAAATAAATTCTGACTGCCTCACAGATGTTGGTATACTTATAGGCGCTGACCATTATTATAAATTTATAACTGGATGCACCAGACAACACGGAATGAATTTGTTGTCATCTGCTGGAGGCAAGTTGCTTACTGGACCGGTGCTTTTCCAACAAAGGGCAGCGTCAACCAACAAACAAGATAACAATGCAATAGTGGCGTGACTAGGCTTGGAACAGTCACCCCTACAGTTCAGAGAAATATCTGAAGATATTGAGTCTGATCCACCTGTACATCGTTTGTGGGATCTAGACACTTTAGGTATTGTCCCTGAACAACCAAGTCCTGATGATATGTGGACTTACCAGCAATATCTGGATACAGTTGTCTATAAAGACAAACAATACTGGGTGAGATTGCCATGGAAGTTGAATCATCCACAACTTCCAGTTAATTATTTCATGGCAGCCTCTCAATTACAGTCACAATTAATACGGCTGAAAAAACAGCCAGATAAATTAAATATGTACCATCAATTAATTCAGCAACAACTCAACAGTAAATTTATTGAAGTTGTTGATAATGATGACCGGAAAACAGGTCACTATTTACCCCATCACGCTGTGTTGAAAGATTCATTGACAACACCAATACGTATTGTTTTCAACTGTAGTGCCAAAGTGAAGGCAAGCAGCGTGTCTTTGAATGAATGTCTCCAAACGGGACCTAGCCTAACACAAAGGCTACATGATGTACTGTTACGATTCCGTACTGGTATTTTTGCTTATACTGCTGATATCAGTAAAGCTTTCCTTAGAGTAGGATTGCAAGAGGAGGATCGTAATTACACCAAATTTCTCTGGATTAAAGATCCCCAGGCTCCTGACAGTGAGGTCATAACCTATCGGTTTGCCTCGGTGCTTTTCGGAGCGACTTCCTCGCCGTTTCTACTGCAAGCCACATTAGATACACATTTGAAGAAGTCAAATAGCCCTTATAAGGCAGAGATCAGTGACAACTTGTATGTCGATAATTTCCAGGGAACAACTAATGATAAATCTAAATTGGTAGAAATTTACCATGAGGCTAACCGTGAGTTAATAGGAGCCAATATGCCACTACAATCATGGGCCTCAAACAATAAATCATTAAACCAGATAATCGAGAAAGAATTTCCAGGTTATCAGGTGCCTAATCAATTAAAAGTTCTGGGTGTGGAATGGAACACTGGTACTGACGAGATGAATATCAAGTCAGTACAAACCAATAATTCATCCCTTACCATGAGAAAATTACTCTCATATGTCAGTCAACCATTTGACCCCTTAGGCTTACTTAGTCCTATATTAATAAGGGGCAAACTCCTAATGCAGGAATGCTGGCAGAAACATATGGGATGGGATGATCCGTTGCCAATTGAGTTGCAAGAGAAATGGCAAATACTCGCAGCGGATTTCAATCAATTAGGTGTTTTGAAATTTCCTCGTAATGCTTCAGGACAAAACTTACCTACAAATTTGCACATTTTTTGCGATGCCTCTGGCAAAGCATATGGCGCTGCAGCCTACTTAGTCAATAGTGCACAATCAATTTTACTCACATCTAAAGCGAGAGTTGCTCCAATCAAGAAGAGATCTTTACCTCAAATGGAGTTAACTGCATTGCTAGTGGGAGTAAGATTGGCTCATTGCCTGACCAAGACACTCAATAATATTCACTTTGGTGAGATCGTAGTGTGGTCAGACAATGAGGGCAGTCTT
>WNGS01168554.1:24248-34389 GCA_020271785.1 Procambarus virginalis | reverse complement strand
CTGCCACTCTCCATAGTGTATAACAAGTCCTGGTAACAGGTGAACTGACAAAATCTGGACGACGGCTAATGAAGTCCCGATATACAAGAAGGTGATAGACAGGAGGCACTGAATACAGGCCAGCATCCCTAACTTGCATACCATGCAAGTGGGTGGACAAGATTATGCGAAAAAACTAGTGGAACATCTGGAGCGAAAGAACTTTGTAACACAACATCAGCATGGGTTCAGGGATGGCAGGTCCTGCCTCACAGGAGTAATTGAATTCTATGACCAGGCAACAAAAATCAGGCAAGAAAGAGGGATAGGCAGGCTGCGTATTTTTGATTGCCAGAAACCCTTTGACACAGTACCGTGCAAGAGACTAGTGTACAAAATGGAGATGCAGGCAGGAGTGAAAGGTAAGGTACTCCATTGGCTAAGGGAGCAACAGAAGACAGTCACTATGAGGGTTGAGGTCTCTGGCAAGACGTCACCAGTGGAGTCCCCAGGGATCAGTCCTTGGACCTATACTGTTTCTGATCTATGTAAATGATCTTCCAGAGGGTATAGACTTGTTCCTCTCATTGTTTGCTGATGATGCAAACATTATGAGGAGGATTAAGACGGGGAAGATAGCATGAGGCTACAAGATGATACAGACAAACTGAATGAATGGTCCAACAAATGTCTACTAAAGTTCAACCCAAGTAAAAGCAACATAATGAAATTAGGCGGTGGAAACAGGCCAGACAGGATACCGAATGGGAGACGAAGTCCTCATGAAACGGACAAAGAGAAAGATCTAGTAGTTGATATCGCGCCAAACCTGTCTCCTGAAGCCCACATCAAAAGAACATCAGCGGCGTATGCGAGGCTGGCTAACATCAGAACCGCCTTCAGGAATTTGTGCAGGAATCATTCAGAACCTTGTATACCACATCTTTGTATGTAAGCCTTGTAAGACCAATCTTGGAGTATCCGGTCCCTACATGGAGCTCGAACCTTATCAATCACAAAAGGTTCAAAGATATGCCACTAAGCTAGTCCCAGAACTAAGAGGCACGAGTTACGAATAAAGGCTGCGTGAAATGCACCTCACGTCGCTGGAAGACAAGTGAGACATGATTACTACCTACAAAATTCTCAGAGGAATTGACAGGGTAGATAAAGAAACTGTTTAAGACAGTGGTACGCGAACAAGATGATAGATGGAAACCAAGTGCCCAAATGAGCCACAGGGACGGTAGAAAGAACTTTTTCAGTGTCAGAGTAGTTAACAGGTGGAATGCATTAGGAAGTAATGTGGTGGAGGCTGACTCCATACACAGTTTCAAATGTAGATATGATAGAGCCCAGTAGGCTCACGAACCTGTACATCAGTTGATTGACAGTTGAGAGGCGGGACCAAAGAGCCAGAGCTCAACCCCGCAAGCACAGCTAGGTGAGTACAACTAAGCGAGTACGCACAGGCGCGTCCTCGCAGGACAGCTCAGGGAGGTTTAGTTGTGAGGCCTGGGTTCGATCCCGGCCGAGCTAAACAAATGACCAGTTTCTTAACCTGATGCATCTGTTCACTAGCAGTAAAAATGTATCTGGGAATTGAACAGTTGCTATGGGCCGTATCCTGGGGATGTGTGCACGTGTTAGAGAGAAATATAGTAGTAGATATTATCAGGAGTATATTAAATAGGATCGAAAACAGGTCGGAGTCAGTACATTAGAGTAGACTGTTAGAAAGGCAGAGTCCAAGAGCTACCACATGATCCTGCAGCCACTAATGGTAAAACATACTATGAATACACCCACTGAACACTTCCGCTCCCCCAACACACACACGTATTGGGTGTGTGTGTGTGTGTGTGTGTGTGTGTGTGTGTGTGTGTGTGTGTGTGTGTGTGTGTGGTGTGTGTGTGTGTGTGTGTGTGTGTGTGTACTCACCTAATTGTGCTTGCGGGGGTTGAGCTTTGGCTCTTTGGTCCCGCCTCTCAACTGTCAATCAACTGGTGTACAGTTTCCTGAGCCTACTGGGCTCTATCATATCTACATTTGAAACTGTGTATGGAGTCAGCCTCCACCACATCACTGCCTAGTGCATTCCATTTACTAACTACTCTGACACTGAAAAAGTTCTTTCTAATGTCTCTGTGGCTCATTTGGGTACTCAGCTTCCACCTGTGTCCCCTTGTTCGCGCCCCTCCAGTGTTGAATAGTTCATCCTTGTTTACCCGGTCAATTCCCCTGAGGATTTTGTAGGTTGTGATCATGTCCCCCCTTACTCTTCTGTCTTCCAGTGTCGTAAGTTGCATTTCCCGCAGCCTTTCCTCATAACTCATGCCTCTTAGTTCTGGGACTAGTCTAGTAGCATACCTTTGGACTTTTTCCAGCTTCGTCTTGTGCTTGACAAGGTACGGGCTCCATGCTGGGGCCGCGTACTCCAGGATTGGTCTTACATATGTGGTGTACAAGATTCTGAATGATTCCTTACACAGGTTCCTGAACGCCGTTCTGATGTTAGCCAGCCTCGCATATGCCGCAGACGTTATTCTCTTTATGTGGGCTTCAGGAGACAGGTTTGGTGTGATATCAACTCCTAGATCTTTCTCTCTGTCTGTTTCATTAAGTACTTCATCCCCTATTCTGTATCCTGTGTCTGGCCTCCTGTATCCACTGCCTAGTTTCATTACTTTGCATTTACTTGGGTTGAACTTCAACAGCCATTTGTTGGACCATTCACTCAGTCTATCTAGGTCATCTTGTAGCCTCCTACTATCATCCTCTGTTTCAATCCTCCTCATAATTTTTGCATCGTCGGCAAACATTGAGAGGAACGAATCTATACCCTCTGGGAGATCATTTACATATACCAGAAACAGTATAGGTCCAAGGACTGACCCCTGCGGGACTCCACTTGTAACGTCTCGCCAATCTGAGACTTCACCCCTCACACAGACTCGTTGTCTCCTGTTGCTTAGGTACTCCTCTATCCACCGGAGTACCTTCCCTTTCACTCCAGCCTGCATCTCCAACTTTCGCACTAGCCTCTTGTGTGGCACTGTATCAAAGGCTTTTTGACAATCTAAAAATATGCAGTCTGCCCACCCTTCTCTTTCTTGCCTTATTTTTGTTGCCTGGTCGTAGAATTCAAGTAACCCTGTGAGGCAGGACCTGCCATCCCTGAACCCATGTTGGTGCTGTGTTACAAAGTTCCTTCGCTCCAGATGCTCCACTATTTTTTTCGCACAATCTTCTCCATCAGCTTGCATGGTATGCAGGTTAGGGACACTGGCCTGTAGTTCAGTGCCTCCTGTCTATCCCCTTTCTTGTATATCGGGACTACGTTAGCTGCTTTCCAAATATCTGGCAGTTCCCCTGTTGCCAGTGACTTGTTATACACAATGGAGAGTGGTAGGCACAGTTCTCTTGCTCCTTCCTTTAGAACCCATGGGGAGATTCCATCTGGGCCTATAGCCTTTGTCACATCCAACTCTAGTAAACACTTCCTTACTTCCCCGCTGGTAATCTCAAAGTCTTCCAGTGGTTCCTGGTTAGCTATTCCCTCTCTTACCTCTGGAATTTCTCCTTGCTCGAAGGTGAAGACCTCCTGGAATTTCTTATTCAACTCCTCACACACTTCCTTGTCATTTGTAGTGAATCCTTCCGCCCCTATCCTCAGTTTCATAACCTGTTCCTTTACTGTTGTTTTTCTCCTGATGTGGCTATGCAACAATTTAGGCTGAGTCTTTGCCTTGCTTGCGATATCATTTTCGTATTGTCTTTCCGCCTCTCTTCTCATCCTGACATATTCATTCCTGGCGTTCTGGTATCTTTCTCTGCTCTCCAGAGTCCTGTTATTCCTATAGTTTCTCCATGCCCTTTTACTTTGCTGCTTAGCTAGCTTACATCTCTGATTAAACCATGGGTTTCTCATTTTCATTTCTCTGTTTTCCTTTTGGACTGGGACAAATTTGTTTGCTGCGTCCTTGCACTTCTGCGTGATGTAATCCATCATATCTTGAGCCGTCTTTCCCTGAGCTCTGTTTCCCATGCTATTTCTGTCAGAAATTTCTTATCCCCTCATAGTTTCCCTTTCGGTATGCTAACCTTTTGGTTTCGGTATCCCTCCTCGAGTTCAATAACCCTTCTTCAATCAGGTACTCAAACACCAGTACACTGTGGTCGCTCATTCCTACTGGGTCCTCAAAACCGATTTCTCTTATGTCGGAGTGGTTCAGAGTGAAGACTAGGTCGAGTCTCGCTGGTTCGTCATTGCCTCTCATCCTTGTGGGTTCGCCGACATGCTGGGTTAAAAAGTTTCTTGTCACCACTTCCAATAGTTTGGCTCTCCACGTATCCTCGCCTCCATGCGGTTCCTTGTTCTCCCAGTCAATCCTTCCGTGATTGAAGTCGCCCATGATGAGCAGGTGGGATCTATTTCTACAGGCAGCAGAGGCTGCCCTCTCAATTATAGTGTTAACTGCCATGTTGTTGTTTTCATACTCTTGACTGGGTCTTCTGTCATTTGGTGGAGGGTTGTATATTACTGCTACTACTATTCTTGGTCCTCCCATTGTCATGGTGCCTGCTATGTAGTCTCTGAACTCCTCACAGCCCGGGATGGCCATCTCCTTAAAACTCCATTCCTTTCTCATGAGTAGGGCCACTCCGCCTCCTCCCCTACCTACCCTCTCTTTCCTTATTACTGTGTACTCCTGGGGAAACACGGCATTCGTTATGATTCCCGAGAGTTTTGTTTCAGTGAGTCCGATTACATCTGGGTTCACTTCTTGTGCTCTTTCCCTTAGTTCACTTGTCTTGCTTGTGATCCCATCTATGTTCGAGTACATCACCCTGAAACTGACTCTGTTCTGCTTCTCCTCTGGGGGGGACCATTGGGATTTGGGGTGAGTGGGAGCTGGGGGACCTGGCACGGGGAGATTGGTGGAGGAGGGAGGGCTTGGGGGAGGGGGGGAGAGGGGGTGGAGGGGAAGAGGGGGAGGGTAAGGGGTGGGTAAGAGGGGGAGGGTAGGGGGGGAGAGTGAGAGGGTGAGGGTTGGGGGAGAGTGAGAGGGGGAGGGTTGGGGGGGTGAGAGAGGGAGGGTTGGGGAGGCATGGGGGGAGGAGAGGCTTTGGGGGATAGGGGAGATGGGGAGGCTTGGGGGGGGGGAGAAGAGGGTGGAGGGCTTGGGGGGCTTGGGGGAAAAAGGAGGGCTGAGGTGGGTGAGGAAGAGGGGGGTTTAGGGGAGTGGGGGAGAGGGGGAGACTTAGGTGGGTGGGGGAGAGTGGGGGCTTAGGGGGGCGGGGGATAAGGGAGGGCTTGGGGGTGGGAGAGACGGGAAGGCATGTGGAGAAGGTAGGGTTTGGGGGATGGGGGAGAAGGGAGGTCCTGGGGAGAGGGGTGAGTGGGAGTAGGGGGGTGAGTAGGGGANGGCCAGGGTCAAGGGTGGTGCCACCGTGGGCACAAGAGGGCCAGAGTCAAGGGTGGTGCCACCGTGGGCACAAGAGGGCCGGGTCAGGGTGGTGCCACCGTGGGCACAAGAGGCCGGGGTCAAGGGTGGTGCCACCGTGGGCACAAGAGGGCCAGGGTCAAGGGTGGTGCCACCGTGGACACAAGAGGGCTAGGGTCAAGGGTGGTGCCACCGTGGACACAAGAGGGCCAGGGTCAAGGGTGGTGCCACCGTGGGCACAAGAGGGCCAGGGTCAAGGGTGGTGCCACCGTGGACACAAGAGGGCCAGGGTCAAGGGTGGGGTCACCGTGGGCACAAGAGGCCAGAGTCAAGGGTGGTGCCACCGTGGGCACAAGAGGGCCGGGGTCAAGGGTGGTGCCACCGTGGGCACAAGAGGGCCAGGGTCAAGGGTGGTGCCACCGTGGACACAAGAGGGCTAGGGTCAAGGGTGGTGCCACCGTGGGCACAAGAGGGCCAGGGTCAAGGGTGGGGTCACCGTGGGCACAAGAGGGCCAGGGTCAAGGGTGGTGCCACCGTGGGCACAAGAGGGCCAGGTCAAGGGTGGTGCCACCGTGGGCACAAGAGGGCCAGGGTCAAGGGTGGTGCCACCGTGGACACAAGAGGGCTAGGGTCAAGGGTGGTGCCACCGTGGACACAAGAGGGCCAGGGTCAAGGGTGGGGTCACCGTGGGCACAAGAGGGCCAGGGTCAAGGGTGGTGCCACCGTGGACACAAGAGGGCCAGAGTCAAGGGTGGTGCCACCGTGGACACAAGAGGGCCAGAGTCAAGGGTGGTGCCACCGTGGACACAAGAGGGCCAGGGTCAAGGGTGGTGCCACCGTGGACACAAGAGGGCCAGGGTCAAGGGTGGTGCCACCGTGGACACAAGAGGGCCAGAGTCAAGGGTGGTGCCACCGTGGACACAAGAGGGCCAGGGTCAAGGGTGGTGCCACCGTGGGCACAAGAGGGCTAGGGTCAAGGGTGGTGCCACCGTGGACACAAGAGGGCCAGAGTCAAGGTGGTGCCACCGTGGACACAAGAGGGCCAGGGTCAAGGGTGGTGCCACCGTGGACACAAGAGGGCCAGGGTCAAGGGTGGGGTCACCGTGGGCACAAGAGGGACAGGGTCAAGGGTGGTGCCACCGTGGGCACAAGAGGGCCAGGGTCAAGGGTGGTGCCACCGTGGACACAAGAGGGCCAGGGTCAAGGGTGGGGTCACCGTGGGCACAAGAGGGCCGGGGTCAAGGTGGGCCACTCCTCCACTGGGCCACTCCTCCACCACACACCCCCCTCTACCCATCCGAGGGTTACCTCCCACACGCTCACACACACACTTGTACACAACTAATTAAGACCTCAAAAGAAAACTTGTGAGTGAAGCTCTCCGCTACTTCTCGCCTCTCTAGGTTGTGTACCTGCCAGGGCCCCCCTCCACCTGCTGCTACCTGCCATGCAGGGCCCCTCTCCACCTGCTGCTGCTACCTGCCTGGCCCCTCTCCACCTGCTGCTGCCTGCCTGGCCCCCCCTCCACCTGCTGCTGCTACCTGCCTGGCCCCCCCTCCACCTGCTGCTGCTACCTGCCTGGCCCCTCTCCACCTGCTGCTGCCTGCCTGGCCCCCCCTCCACCTGCTGCTACCTGCCTGGCCCCCTCCACCTGCTGCTACCTGCCTGGCCCCCCTCCACCTGCTGCTACCTGCCTGGCCCCCCCTCCACCTGCTGCTACCTGCCTGGCCCCCCTCCACCTGCTGCTACCTGCCTGGCCCCCCTCCACCTGCTGCTACCTGCCAGGGCCCCTCTCCACCTGCTGCTACCTGCCTGGCCCCCCCTCCACCTGCTGCTGCTGCTGCTGCTGCTACCTGCCAGGGCCCCCTCCACCTGCTGCTGCTGCTACCTGCCAGGGCCCCCTCCACCTGCTGCTGCTACCTGCCAGGGCCCCTCTCCACCTGCTGCTGCTACCTGCCAGGGCCCCTCTCCACCTGCTGCTGCTGCTACCTGCCAGGGCCCCTCCACCTGCTGCTGCTACCTGCCAGGGCCCCTCTCCACCTGCTGCTGCTACCTGCCAGGGCCCCCTCCACCTGCTGCTGCTACCTGCCAGGGCCCCTCTCCACCTGCTGCTGCTACCTGCCAGGGCCCCCTCCACCTGCTGCTGCTACCTGCCAGGGCCCCTCTCCACCTGCTGCTGCTACCTGCCAGGGCCCCCTCCACCTGCTGCTGCTACCTGCCAGGGCCCCCTCCACCTGCTGCTGCTACCTGCCAGGGCCCCTCTCCACCTGCTGCTGCTACCTGCCAGGGCCCCTCTCCACCTGCTGCTGCTGCTACCTGCCAGGGCCCCCTCCACCTGCTGCTGCTGCTACCTGCCAGGGCCCCCCCTCCACCTGCTGCTGCTGCTACCTGCCAGGGCCCCCTCCACCTGCTGCTGCTACCTGCCTGGCCCCCTCCACCTGCTGCTACCTGCCTGGCCCCCCTCCACCTGCTGCTGCTACCTGCCAGGGCCCCTCTCCACCTGCTGCTGCTACCTGCCAGGGCCCCCCCTCCACCTGCTGCTGCTGCTACCTGCCAGGGCCCCCTCCACCTGCTGCTGCTACCTGCCAGGGCCCCTCTCCACCTGCTGCTGCTACCTGCCTGGCCCCCCTCCACCTGCTGCTGCTGCTGCTACCTGCCAGGGCCCCCTCCACCTGCTGCTGCTACCTGCCAGGGCCCCCCTCCACCTGCTGCTGCTACCTGCCTGGCCCCCTCCACCTGCTGCTGCTACCTGCCTGGCCCCCCTCCACCTGCTGCTACCTGCCTGGCCCCCCTCCACCTGCTGCTGCTACCTGCCAGGGCCCCTCTCCACCTGCTGCTGCTGCTGCCTGCCTGGCCCCCCTCCACCTGCTGCTGCCTGCCTGGCCCCCCTCCACCTGCTGCTGCTACCTGCCTGGCCCCCCTCCACCTGCTGCTGCTACCTGCCTGGCCCCCCTCCACCTGCTGCTACCTGCCTGGCCCCCCTCCACCTGCTGCTACCTGCCTGGCCCCCCTCCACCTGCTGCTACCTGCCTGGCCCCCCTCCACCTGCTGCTGCTACCTGCCTGGCCCCCCTCCACCTGCTGCTACCTGCCTGGCCCCCCTCCACCTGCTTCTACCTGCCTGGCCCCCCTCCACCTGCTGCTACCTGCCTGGCCCCCCTCCACCTGCTGCTACCTGCCTGGCCCCCCTCCACCTGCTGCTACCTGCCTGGCCCCCCTCCACCTGCTGCTACCTGCCAGGGCCCTCTCCACCTGCTGATGCTACCTGCCAGGGCCCCCCTCCACCTGCTGCTGCTGCTGCTACCTGCCAGGGCCCCCCTCCACCTGCTGCTGCTGATGCTACCTGCCAGGGCCCCCTCCACCTGCTGCTGCTGCTGCTACCTGCCTGGCCCCTCTCCACCTGCTGCTGGACCTGCCAGGGCCCCTTCCACCTGCTGCTGCTACCTGCCAGGGCCCCTCCACCTGCTGCTGCTACCTGCCAGGGCCCCTCCACCTGCTGCTACCTGCCTGGCCCCCCTCCCCTGCTGCTACCTGCCTGGCCCCCCCACCTGCTGCTGCTGCTACCTGCCTGCCCCCCTCCACCTGCTGCTGCTACCTGCCAGGGCCCCTCCACCTGCTCTGCTGCTACCTGCCTGGCCCCCCTCCACCTGCTGCTACCTGCCAGGGCCCCCTCCACCTGCTGATGCTACTGCCAGGGCCCCCTCCACCTGCTGCTGCTACCTGCCTGGCCCCCCCTCCACCTGCTGCTGCTACCTGCCTGGCCCCCTCCCACCTGCTGCTACCTGCCTGGCCCCCCTCCACTGCTGCTGCTACCTGCCTGGCCCCCCTCCACCTGCTGCTGCTACCTGCCTGACCCCCCTCACCTGCTGCTGCTACCTGCCTGGCCCCCCCTCCACCTGCTGCTGCTACCTGCCTGGCCCCCCTCCCCCTGCTTCTGCCTGCCTGGCCCCCCCTCCACTGCTGCTGCTACCTGCCAGGGCCCCCTCCACCTGCTGCTGCTGCTACCTGCCTGGCCCCCCCCACCTGCTGCTGCTACTGCCTGGCCCCCCTCCACCTGCTGCTACCTGCCTGGCCCCCCCTCCACCTGCTGCTGCTACCTGCCAGGGCCCCTCTCCACCTGCTGCTGCTGCCTGCCTGGCCCCCCTCCACCTGCTGCTGCTGCTGCTACCTGCCTGGCCCCCCCCACCTGCTGCTACCTGCCTGGCCCCCCTCCACCTGCTGCTGCTACCTGCCTGGCCCCCCTCCACCTGCTGCTACCTGCCTGGCCCCCCTCCACTGCTGCTACCTGCCTGGCCCCCCCTCCACCTGCTGCTACTGCCTGGCCCCCCCTCCACCTGTGCTACCTGCCTGGCCCCCTCCACCTGCTGCTACCTGCCTGGCCCCCCTCCACCTGCTGCTACCTGCCTGGCCCCCCTCCACCTGCTGCTGCTACCTGCCAGGGCCCTCTCCACCTGCTGCTGCTGCCTGCCTGGCCCCCCTCCACCTGCTGCTGCCTGCCTGGCCCCCCTCCACCTGCTGCTGCTACCTGCCTGGCCCCCCTCCACCTGCTGCTACCTGCCTGGCCCCCCTCACCTGCAGCTGCTACCTGCCTGTCCCCCCTCCACCTGCTGCTACTGCCTGGCCCCCTCCACCTGCTGCTACCTGCCTGGCCCCCCTCCACCTGCTGCTGCTACCTGCCTGGCCCCCCTCCACCTGCTGCTACCTGCCTGGCCCCCC
>WNGS01168554.1:1993-20579 GCA_020271785.1 Procambarus virginalis | reverse complement strand
AGGCCTCTGATACAGGGCTCTGATACAGGGCTCTGCTACAGGGCTCTGCTACAGGGCTCTGATACAGGGCTCTGATACAGGGCTCTGATACAGGGCTCTGATACAGGGCTCTGCTACAGGCCTCTGATACAGGGCTCTGCTACAGGCCTCTGATACAGGGCTCTGCTACAGGGCTCTGCTACAGGGCTCTGCTACAGGGCTCTGATACAGGGCTCTGCTACAGGCCTCTGCTACAGGGCTCTGCTACAGGCCTCTGCTACAGGGCTCTGCTACAGGCCTCTGATACAGGGCTCTGCTACAGGCTCTGATACAGGGCTCTGCTACAGGCCTCTGATACAGGGCTCTGCTACAGGCCTCTGATACAGGGCTCTGCTACAGGGCTCTGCTACAGGGCTCTGCTACAGGGCTCTGCTACAGGGCTCTGCTACAGGGCTCTGCTACAGGGCTCTGCTACAGGGCTCTGCTACAGGGCTCTGCTACAGGGCTCTGCTACAGGGCTCTGATACAGGGCTCTGCTACAGGGCTCTGATACAGGGCTCTGATACAGGGCTCTGCTACAGGGCTCTGCTACAGGGCTCTGATACAGGGCTCTGCTACAGGGCTCTGATACAGGCCTCTGATACAGGGCTCTGCTACAGGGCTCTGCTACAGGCCTCTGATACAGGGCTCTGCTACAGGGCTCTGCAGCTCTGGCTTTCAGAGTTGACCTCTCGATACCAAGAGGTCGTCTGCTCTATCACCATTATCTCCTCTTCCTCCTCCTCCTCATCTCTTCTACTTACCGTTTTATCTTCCCTTCTGCTGCTTACTCCTCAGTTTTAGTTCACACCACTTTGTATATAACTTACCATCGTGGAAACCCAACTAACTTACCGTCGAGGAAACACAACTAACTTACCGTCGTGGAAACCCAACTAACTTACCATCGTGGAAACACAACTAACTTACTGTCGAGGAAACCCAACTAACTTACTGTCGTGGAAACACAACTAACTTACCGTCGAGGAAACACAACTAACTTACCGTCGAGGAAACACAACTAACTTACCGTCGTGGAAACCCAACTAACTTACCGTCGAGGAAACACAACTAACTTACCGTCGAGGAAACCCAACTAACTTACCGTCGAGGAAACATAACTAACTTACCGTCGAGGAAACCCAACTAACTTACCGTCGAGGAAACCCAACTAACTTACCGTCGAGGAAACATAACTAACTTACCGTCGAGGAAACACAACTAACTTACTGTCGTGGAACACAACTAACTTACCGTCGAGGAAACCCAACTAACTTACCGTCGAGGAAACACAACTAACTTACCGTCGAGGAAACCCAACTAACTACCGTCGAGGAAACATAACTAACTTACCGTCGAGGAAACCCAACTAACTTACCGTCGAGGAAACCCAACTAACTTACCGTCGAGGAAACACAACTAACTTACCGTCGAGGAAACACAACTAACTTACCGTCGTGGAAACACAACTAACTTACCGTCGAGGAACCCAACTAACTTACCGTCGTGGAAACACAACTAACTTACCGTCGTGGAAACACAACTAACTTACCGTCGTGGAAACCCAACTAACTTACCGTCGAGGAAACACAACTAACTTACCGTCGTGGAAACATAACTAACTTACCGTCGAGGAAACACAACTAACTTACCGTCGAGGAAACACAACTAACTTACCGTCGAGGAAACACAACTAACTTACCGTCGAGGAAACACAACTAACTTACCGTCGAGGAAACACAACTAACTTACCGTCGAGGAAACACAACTAACTTACCGTCGAGGAAACACAACTAACTTACCGTCGTGGAAACACAACTAACTTACTGTCGAGGAAACACTACTAACTTACCGTCGAGGAAACACTACTAACTTACCGTCGAGGAAACACAACTAACTTACCGTCGAGGAAACACAACTAACTTACCGTCGAGGAAACCCAACTAACTTACCGTCGAGGAAACCCAACTAACTTACCGTCGAGGAAACCCAACTAACTTACTGTCGTGGAAACACAACTAACTTACCGTCGAGGAAACACAACTAACTTACCGTCGAGGAAACACAACTAACTTACCGTCGAGGAAACACAACTAACTTACTGTCGTGGAAACACAACTAACTTACCGTCGAGGAAACACAACTAACTTACCGTCGAGGAAACACAACTAACTTACCGTCGAGGAAACACAACTAACTTACCGTCGTGGAAACCCAACTAACTTACTGTCGTGGAAACACAACTAACTTACCGTCGTGGAAACACAACTAACTTACCGTCGAGGAAACCCAACTAACTTACTGTCGTGGAAACACAACTAACTTACCGTCGAGGAAACACAACTAACTTACCGTCGAGGAAACACAACTAACTTACCGTCGAGGAAACCCAACTAACTTACTGTCGTGGAAACACAACTAACTTACCGTCGAGGAAACACAACTAACTTACCGTCGAGGAAACACAACTAACTTACCGTCGAGGAAACCCAACTAACTTACCGTCGAGGAAACCCAACTAACTTACCGTCGAGGAAACCCAACTAACTTACCGTCGAGGAAACACAACTAACTTACCGTCGAGGAAACACAACTAACTTACCGTCGTGGAAACATAACTAACTTACTGTCGTGGAAACACAACTAACTTACCATCGTGGAAACATAACTAACTTACCGTCGTGGAAACCCAACTAACTTACCGTCGAGGAAACATAACTAACTTACCGTCGTGGAAACATAACTAACTTACCGTCGAGGAAACCCAACTAACTTACCGTCGTGGAAACCCAACTAACTTACCGTCGTGGAAACCCAACTAACTTACCGTCGTGGAAACACAACTAACTTACCGTCGAGGAAACACAACTAACTTACCGTCGTGGAAACACAACTAACTTACCGTCGAGAAAACCCAACTAACTTACCGTCGAGGAAACCCAACTAACTTACCGTCGAGGAAACACAACTAACTTACCGTCGTGGAAACATAACTAACTTACCGTCGTGGAAACACAACTAACTTACCGTCGAGGAAACACAACTAACTTACCGTCGTGGAAACACAACTAACTTACCGTCGAGGAAACACAACTAACTTACCGTCGTGGAAACACAACTAACTTACCGTCGTGGAAACCCAACTAACTTACCGTCGAGGAAACATAACTAACTTACCATCGAGGAAACCCAACTAACTTACCGTCGTGGAAACCCAACTAACTTACCGTCGTGGAAACACAACTAACTTACCATCGAGGAAACCCAACTAACTTACCATCGTGGAAACATAACTAACTTACCGTCGTGGAAACATAACTAACTTACCGTCGTGGAAACATAACTAACTTACCGTCGTGGAAACCCAACTAACTTACCGTCGAGGAAACATAACTAACTTACCGTCGTGGAAACATAACTAACTTACCGTCGTGGAAACACAACTAACTTACCGTCGTGGAAACATAACTAACTTACCATCGAGGAAACCCAACTAACTTACCATCGTGGAAACATAGCTAACTTACCGTCGTGGAAACATAACTAACTTACCATCGTGGAAACCCAACTAACTTACCGTCGTGGAAACATAACTAACTTACCGTCGTGGAAACATAACTAACTTACCGTCGTGGAAACCCAACTAACTTACCGTCGTGGAAACACAACTAACTTACCGTCGAGGAAACATAACTAACTTACCGTCGAGGAAACATAACTAACTTACCGTCGAGGAAACATAACTAACTTACCGTCGAGGAAACATAACTAACTTACCGTCGAGGAAACAACTGATCATTGTCTACTGTGCTTCTCATTTACTCTTTCAATATCACAATGAAACATTATTTATTGCATGGCATTATTAACTGTTAAATTTCTTAACTTACATATCAATTGGTCTTCCCACTTTTGCCTGTTTCATCCCTGGTAGTTAGTAAACTATTTTAATCCTCCATTCTCTGGTAGTTACTGGTCTATACTTTTAGACTTTTTGTAGTTACTGGGTCATGGTCTTGCACCCGAGTCACTGACCTATCGACATACACTAGGTAGTATGCCCTCGTCCCTGTCCTCTTACAAATTAATTCTGAATTTGGCCGTTCGTCCGTATGGCCGAAAATGGACGTAATTTTAAAATTAAAAATAATTGAAAATAAATTTTGGATTTTTTTTCCAAAATAGCAAGTTAAGGTCCTCTGGTAGGTTAGAAGGGCAGGAAGTTCTCCTAAAGTTTCAAAACGTCATGAAATCAAATTTCATGGTCAGAAAGAAAAGTTTGAAAGAAAAACATCTTTCAAAATTAATTGAAATTTTCCTCTCCTAACCTAACCGAGTAGCCAGAGGACCCAAACAGAAAACGGGGCAGTACGTCACTTTCGTGAACCTATTTATTTCAAATTACGTCCATTTTTGGCCATATCTTGCATACGAGCGGTTTTTTTTTTTTTTTTTTTTTAGATTCAGCTACTCAGAACGAAATGTCCATGTACCACGTGTTTACGGGCTCANTGTTACGAAAATGCTTGATAAATCCTGCCCCTGATTTATGTTCTCCTCTGTTATACAGTCCGGTTGTCGGGACAGGAAGCCTGTACATGGGCTTAATGGGGTACTTAATTTCCCCCCCCCCCACCCCCAAGGCGAAACTACACTCCTTCACCAGGTTCCATCCCACAACAGTTGCCTGACTCCAGGGTGACTATTTACTGCTAGGTGAATATTGTTATCAGTGTAAGGAAAACGTGCCCAACAGTTCTGTCCTGCACGAGGATTAAACCCAGGTTCTTCGGTTGTGAGCGAGGAAGCAG
Organism: Procambarus virginalis; assembly: GCA_020271785.1. Lineage (NCBI taxonomy): Eukaryota > Metazoa > Arthropoda > Malacostraca > Decapoda > Cambaridae > Procambarus > Procambarus virginalis. Next base: position 15,750 of record WNGS01168554.1, on the reverse strand, counting down.
ACTACAGTGCTTCAGGACCCATGAGTCGCTACATATAGATGCCACGGAGGCCTCCAGGTGTACGTGGTGTCAACTGGTCAAGGATTCTCGCGGTGAAACCTCTCTTTCTCTATTGTTACTCTCCTGGTGTAGGCGCCCTCCCCCTGGTGCTTGTCCCTTACTAATGGTATACCTATATTGTGTATTCCTGCCAACAGATCCAGATCTGCCGTTCATGGTCTAAGGCCCTATCGTCAGGGTGTAGGGGGGCCCCCGTGTGTAGGGGGCCACAGATGGAGAGGGCTCCGGGTGTAGGGTGCCCTGCTCTCGGGTGTAGGTGGGCAGGGAAGAGCCCCCCCCCATCACCAGGGGTGACAGTAGGGTGCCAGGTACTCACTCTCCTCCTCCGAGAGATCCTCCCCGAGACACGCAGGACGGCGCGCAGGTCGCTGGCACAGATGTAGCCCCGTCCGTGCTTGTCGAAGATCTGACGACACAGATGCACTTGTCAACGCACACATCAATATACACACCAACCCACACACACATATAGCAACACAGAGCACGTAACACTAGACGGGAGGCTTAACAATATTGAGTTACAGCAGTTAAAATAATAGGAACTACCATTAGTTGAAAACACAGCTATGGGGCCAAATACTTCACCGTGGATGTTGAAGGAAGCGGCACAGGGCCTCATTATACCTCTAAATCTGGTCTTTAATGAATAGGTTGACAGAGAAGTTTTACTCAGCTGACGGAAGGAAGTCAATGTCATGCCAATAAATAAGAAAGGGGGATAGGGAGGAGGCAGTGGACTACAGACTCACTGACGAACATCTCCTGCAGGCACTCGACACGATAAGACTAGTTAAACACCAAGAGAGGATCAGTTATGTAAATAAACACTAACATGGCCTCAGGGAAAGCATGCCTAATGAACCTACTGGAGTTCTATGACAAAGAAAATAAGACAAAACACCGAAGGTTGGACAGACTGTTCAATTTTTTTTAACTGCCAGGAAGCCTTTGATACAGTGCTACACAAGAGACTATTACATGCATATGAGAAGCAGTCAGGAGCAAGTGAAAGAACAGCGACATAGATAATGAAATACCTAACAGATAAGACTCAGATACAAAGTGTGGGCGAGAGATTGAACTGGCATAAAGTAACAAGAGGAGTAGCCTCAGGGATCAGTGCTGGGATCAATACTGTTTCTCATTTACATTGATCTACCCACAAGAGTTGAACTCTATATGTCTATGTTTGCAGATGATGCAAAGTTAATGAGAAGAGTCGAAACGGATGAAGATTGTAAAATGTTCTCAGACGACTTAGACAAATTGCAGAGTTGGTCCGAGAAATGGCTATTAGAGTTCAACACAAGTAAGTGTAAGTTGATGCAAATGGGAACAGGTGCCAGGAGATCAGAAGGAAGGTATATAATGAAGGGAACCTACCTCCCTGTAATGCAAGAAAAATAAATCAGACTAACGCCATCTGTCATGCGTCAGAATTAATACGCACATAACGCAATAGGGAGTACGCATGTGGTGCGTACTCCATCAGAGGGAAAGTTGTGAAGGAATAAGGAAGGTAGTGATGTATGTGTGTGTGGGGGGGGGGGGGTAGTGAAAATGGTGACAGTGATGTATGTGTGTGTGGGAGTAGTGAAAATGGTGACAGTGACGAGATTAATGTAAGTAGTTATCAAAACAAGGACGAGACCGGGAAGACTATGAGAGAGACAGAATGGGAGAGACAATGAGAGAGAGAATGAGAGAGAGAGAATGAGAGAGAATGGGAGAGAATGAGAGAGAGAATGGGAGAGAAAGAGAGAGAAAGAGAATGAGAGAAAGAAAGAGAATGAGAGAGAGAAAGAGAAAGAGAGAAAGAGAATGAGAGAGAGACAGAGAATGAGAGAGAGACAGAGAATGAGAGAAAGAGAATGAGAGAGAGACAGAGAATGAGAGAGAGACAGAGAATGAGAGAAAGAGAATGAGAGAAAGAGAAAGAAAAAGGGAATGAGAGAGAAAGAGATACAGAATAAGAGACAGAATGAGAGAGAAAAAAAGAAAAAAAACGAGAGAAAGAGAATGAGAAAGAGAAAGAGAAAGAAAGAGATAAAGAGAAAGAAAGAAAGAAAGGGAAAGAGAAAGAAAGAAAGGGAAAGAGAAAGAAAGGGAAAGAGAAAGATAAAGATAGAAAGATAAAGAAAGAGAAAGATATAAAAAGATAAATATATAAAGAGAACTAAAGAGAATAGAGAGAAGTACATTATCTGACATCATTTATGAACCCTAGTCTTAGTTAAAAAGAAGCATCAGCAGCAGCAGCTAAGAGTGGCGAGAATATACTCAAAGACCCACACTGCAACAAAAGAGAACCTGCCCGAGTGTTGTGTGGTGTAGGATCAAGAGACTGACCTTGAAGGCGTCCCTGAGCTCCTTCTCCTCGTCCTCGGGGGGTCGCTCGCCCCCGGCCCCCATGTTACACACGATCTCTACGAACTCGTTGAAGCTGAACGTGCCATCGCCTGAGGGAGACACCACACATGTAACAGCCTGTCCTCTCACCTAATCTCTCGTATTTTTTTTTTTTACGGAATCGAACAATACGTTAAAAATGCGACGAATTAGTGATAATTAAAGCACAGTAATATTGATGCTTCCTACACGTTGGCCTCGGTAGGTTAGGCGGGTTGCTTGGGTTTGTATGTTTTTGCTTATACAATACAGTTGTATTTTGTATTGAGTGGCAAATGGAGAGAATAGGCTGTAGACAATCACCAGGAAAGGCCGGCCACAGACCAGGCTGCGGGAGTAGAGCAACTCTGGAAATCATCAACAGGTAATAAGGTGATGCAACCCGCCAATTATCAAAAGGAGGCACCAAGCCGGGAAGGATATGTAGCACCATGAAATGTGCAAGATATTCATAGGGCGCTAAATAAAGGATGTCTATACGAGAACAAAAGAGCATAAGGCAAACTATATCAAAAGGTATCCGATTCATCAAAAATTCTATTGAGGGACAAGTGACCGTGAGGGACGGTCGGGAAGCAAGACACACGCTCGTCCTGGAAGTCAGGACATTCAACAAGGATATGCACGACCGTAAGAGGAACAATGCAGTTTGGACAATAAGGAGAAGGGCGGCGCTCCGTTAAGTGCCCGTAGAGTTAAACATGTATCGCCAATACATAACCTCACCAGAACCGTTTCCCACCACCGGTTACGGTGGTAAGAGAAGTAGGAGGTGGACGAGGAGAAGGAGGTGGACGAGGAGGAGGAGGAGGAGTGGATGAGGATTCAACACTGAGGTATGATATATGGGGCGACCAAGACAAACGAATGTCAAAGATTAACCGCAAAATCTTCACAGAATCTGTATACTCAAGGGGGATGACCGTAAAGCAACAAAGAAGGACGAAGGACGACATGCTTTCGAGTAAAAGTCATGGCACAAGTCTTAGTTCCAGAGAACCTGAAGTCACGATTGGTGGCCCAAGACGACACGGCATCAATCGCAAGTTGAACTCACTGTTGAAGGAGAGGCAAATCATCACCTCGACAGCAAAGAGCAAGATCGTTGGCATAAGGAGCGGAGAAGATGCCAGTAGGAAGGGAGGAAAGAAGGCCAATGAGCGCAACGAGAAAAAGAGTAGTGTTCAGAACACTACCTTGGGGTATACCTTCGAATTGCCAAAAAGAGGCAGAGAGTGGGGCACCAAGCCTGACTTGAAAGGAACAACGAGAGAGGAAGCTTTGGAGGAAGAGAGGGAAATTATCACGAAGGTCAAAAGAACGAAGATGGGACAGAATATGGTACCTCCAGGTTGTGTCATAAGCCTTTTCCAGGTCAAAAAGGACAGCAGCAACAACAGAGTTGTTCGAAGCAAAAGCAGTACGAATATAGACCTCCAAGTTCACCAGAACGTCAGTCGTGCTACGGCACTTGCGAAAACCAAATTGAGACGGACAGAGGTGGTTACAGTGCTCTAAGAACCACATCAGACGAACATTTACCATATGCTCAAAAGAGTTTGCAGACACAACTCGTGAGGGCAATAGGGTGGAAGTCCTTAGAGGGTGTCCCGAGTGACCCCAGTTTCTGAATAGAAAGTACAACGGCATTGAGCCAGTCCTCGGGGACTGACGACGACTCCCAGACCTGATTATACAGACACAGTAAATACAGAGACATGTAAGGAAGGAGGTGGCGAAGCATCTCATAATCAATGTCATCCAGCTCGCTGCTGTAGAACCGCAGAGAGCCAGGGCAGACTGAAGTTCAGAGAGAGAGAGAGAGAAGGGATCGTTATAGGGAAGGCAGAGATGTGCGGGGAAATCTAAGGGATGAGATTCAAGAACGGGCTTACGAAGAAGGTAGGATTGAGGAAGATGAGAACCAGAGGTAACGGAAGAAAATTGGGAACCCAGTTCGGTCACAATCTGCACTGGGTCCGCCACAAGAGTACCATGGAGGTGAAGAACCGGCGAGACGTCTGGAACGAACTTATCTGCAATCTTGCGGATCATCTTTCAGATCTGCGGCAGAGGAGTTTCGGACGAAATTGTGGAAACGTAAGATTTCCAACTCTCATGCTTAGCTGTATGGATGGTCTTACAGGCCACCTCACTTGCATTCCGAAACAAAACAAAAGAATCAGCCGTCTGCCGGCGTCGGTAATTCTTCCAGGCTGCACGCTTATGGCGGACAGCCAGAGCACAGTCCGCATTCCACCAGGGAACGCACTTCTGCGTGCCCCGGGAGGTAGAGTGAGGAATAGAGCGGAGGGCAGCATCGAAGACGGTGTCATGAAAAAGGAGGAGGGCGCGAGGAAGAGGCAGAGAGGAGAGGTCAGAGAGAGTAGCACAGAGAGTGAATAGGTTCCAGTCAGCTTTGGCAAACTATCACCTAGGGAAGGAGAGGGGAGGGTGAAAAGAGAAAAAGGAAACAAGGATACGGAAATGGTCACTGTTATGGAGGTCATCAAGAACCCGCCACGTGAGATCTAAGTAAAGGGATGGCGAGCGGAGAGAAAGGTCAAGACAGGAGAGGGTGCGAGTTCGAAAATCCACATGGGTGGGCTCACCAGAATTCAGAAGAGACTGGGAAGAATAAAGGATGAACGGTTAAAGAAGTCGGCCTCGGATGTTTGTCAGAACATCACCCCAGAGGGTATGTCACAGTTCAAATCACCCAACAGAAGCACCGGCTCAGAAAAGGAATCTAGGAGGTGCTTAAGATCAGGAAGGGAAAGCGGGACATTTGGGGTGAGATAAATAGAACAGATGGTATACCATTTACTCACAAAAGCACGGGCAGCAGAAGAATGGATAAGCGATGGAAACAGTAGGGGGACGAAGGGAATATCAGTACGAATCAAGAGAGCAGTAGAGTTATTGGCCCCAGCAAGAGCTCAGGAGGAAGAGAAAGGAATAACCACGAAAGTGACCAGGAAGATCAAGCATCGGCTCCTGGAGACAAACACAAAGTGGTGAAAACTGTGTAATCAGAAGTTGGAGTTCATGGAAGTTGGCATAAAATCTACGAATATTCCATTGAAGAATAGATATTATCAAAAAGAGAAAGGACAGCAACAAGGAACAATGAAGAAACAAAGGTAAAGAAGAACACAGTATATTAAAGAAGCTCAGGATCAGTTTCAGCAAAATCAGGGTTACGGGGCATGGGTAAACTTGGTAAGGATGGAGGGAAGAGAGTGAGAGGACAGACCAGAGGCAGACGGATGGGGTCGGAGGAGAGGAAGACAGCCGAGAGGGGGCTGTCAAGGACAGCAGGAGGGGGGGGGGGCAGAAACCGGGCAGTGCTCCTCAGCTAGGGCAGCAACCGAAAGGGAATCGGGGGTGTACGAAAACTCCATAGCTGGGACATTGGCCCGACAACCGAAATGGGAGGGGTCGTAGTGATGGAGTCAGAGTTGGGGGGGGGGGGAAGGAAGAAAGCGATGCCTTCTTACCCGCTGAGGAGGAGGAAGGAGAGGAGCCAGGCTTACATTTCTGACACAAAGAGACAGGTGTTCCAGCAACAACGTACTGGGAGACAGACTTGATGATCTCGGTAGGAGAAGAGGAACGGGAGTGAACAACATGAAGACTGCTGGGAGGATGATGGACATCAGCCTGGACAGACAGGCAGCATGGAGGGCCAAGAGATTGTGGGGAGGGTGGGAAGAAGGATCAGGGGGGGTGGGGAGAAGGAACGACGCATGAGATATAGCAGGCGGGGTAGGAAAGGGGGGGAAACTCCTCCTGGAGAATCAGGAGGGAGACCTTCCAGGACAGAACGTAACAGGGAAGGAGATGGTGGGCATGTCCGGGTCCAAGGCCTGGAAACGGTTGCGGGACTGAGAAAGGAGGGAAGGACGAGGAGAGGTAGATGCAACACGCGAGCATAAGATATGCCAGTGAAAGGGTGGAGACAACGGACTAGGCGACTCGCTTCAGGAAAAGTCAAACGATCCTGGTGTTTTAAGTTGAGGACTGCTTTCTCAAGCTCGTAGTGGATACACGTGCAGGAGATGGTAGGGTGGGCCTCACCACAATTGAGGCAGCGAGCCTGTTAAGATGAGCAATCTGTCTTAGAGTGGTTATCGTTCCCACACATGGGGCACAGAGAAACGAGACTTGTGCATTTCAGGGCACCGTGCCCGAACTTCCAGCACTTATGACAAAGTCTAGGAGAGGGGATGTACTCCTGAACAGAGCACCTGGCACCAGCAAGAATGATAGAGGGCGGAAGGGACCTACTATCGAAGGTGATTTTCACAACTTGAAGGGGCTGACGGCGGTGACCAAGAGGGGGTCGAGTGAACGTGTTCACCTGGAGGACAGGATGGCCATGGGCTTCAAGGATATGTTCAATATCCTCATGGTAGTCTTTTAGGTCCCTAACACCAGTTGCAACATGGTGCGGGAGGAGAACAGTGCCAACACTGGCATTTAACCGAGCGTTTTTTTGAGATTTGAACAGAGGTTTCCCCAATGCAGGACAATGTGGCAAAGTGGGTAGCTATATCCAGTGAAGAAGCAGCAACGACACGTTTACCTAAACGGGTAGGGTTAAAAGTAACAGAGGCATCCACCGAATCAACAAGGTGTTTATGGAGTGAGAAATCGTCAGGTGGTGTAGAATCCAGAGGAAGGAGGTCAAAGTATTTAGCTCACGAAGCAGGACCAAACAAGACTTGGTACGTATTAGTATGGGAAGGGATCGTGCGAGTGCGCCCGTGGCAGGGACGGCGTTAAAGCCCCCCAGAGAGAGAGAGGGGTTAAACGAGGTGGTCACCGCTGCTGGGGGCATGTGGCCCGACCCAACCACAGAGGAGGGAGGGGAGCCTGGGATAGTAGTCAGGAGGGTCAAAGGGAGCTAGGTCTGGGCCCAACGTAGCGGGGGCTACAGAGCCCGGTCTTCCAACACAGTCGGACTCGGGGGGGGGGGGGGGGGAGGGGGACTTGGTCGCCCACCCCACGAGCCTGAGAAGTCATAAGAGGAACAGTATTCAGCGACATGGAAACGAGAGGTAATACTTTCATTCACGAAGGTGCCCCTTCACCCAGCACGGAGCCACAATTATAGGATAGGACACCCAACAAGAGACATTGCCGGTCTTGCTGGGGCCCCCTAGGGGTGTGTCGTGAGTATACGCCCACAATCGCCACCTTAAGAACCATCAGTCCATCGAGAACGGGTTCAGTGACGAAAGGAGGATTGACAATAAAAGCGTCCCCCTCGTTCGAGATGTTAGGTACTACAGTTCTACGGGTGAAAGTATGCCTTCCCAAACACCAGGGCATCAAAATAGAAGTCCGAAAGAATAATTGTGACTGGCAAAAGGTCGGCAGGAAAACACAATTAGAAGAAGTGGGAGGGGGTAAATGAAACAAGAAAAAGGAAAAAATTTCTGGTAAAATTGGTGAAGACAGCAGCAGGAGCATAATGCTTCAAAAGGACAGAGGACTGACCCATGGAGCATCACACTCTGGCAGCTGCCTACCAAGCCCCCTCGCGATGACAACGGGCCAGAAAGGGAGGGGAAGAGTGTCAAAGATTAACCCCAAAGGTTTAGTAGAATCTTTGTACACAAGGAGATGATATAGTGACAAAATTGGACGAAGAACGAACTGCTTCCGAGTAAGTCATAGCACAAGTTTTAGTTGTAGAGAACTTGATGCCACGATTAGTGGCCCAAAACAACACAGTATCAGTCACAAGTTGAAGCCGCCATTGAAGGAAGGGAGAGTCATCACCTTGATAGAAAAGGGCAGGATTGTCGACATACAGCACCGAGAAGATGCCAGAGGGAAGGGAGGTAAGACCATTGAGGGCAACGAGGACAAAAGAGTAGTGCTCAGAATACTACCTTGGGGTACACCTTCATATTGCCGAAAAGAGGCAGAGAGCAGGGTACCAAGACTCACTCTAAAGGAAGGACTGGAGAGTAAGCTTTGTAGCAGGAGAGGGAGATTACCACGAAGACCAAAAAAACAGACTTGGGTAGAATATGGCACCTCCAGGTGGTGTCGTATGCCTTTTGCAGGACAAGGAGGTCTTTGCAGCAAAAGCAGTACGAATATAGACCTAGTTCACCAAGACATCAGTCATAAGGGCCATGGTTCAAGGAGGGTTTAACAAATAAGGTAAGATGGAGGAAGATGAGAACCGGAGCCAACAGTCGAAAAGTGGGAACCCAGTTTGGTCACGACCGTCATCGGATTCGCCACAATAGTACCAAAGAGGTGAAGGACCGGGGAGACATCTGGAACAAACTTACCCACTATCTTGTAGATTTTCTTCCAGATCTTGGGCAGAGGAGTATCGGACATAATGGTGGGGACGTAAGATTTCCAACTCTCCTATTAAGCCTTATGAACGGTCATATGGGCCACCGCACTCCCCCTTCCGAAACGAAATAAAAGAATCGGCTGTCTGCCGGCGTTGGTGTTTCTTCCAGGCTGCACGCTTACAGCAAACAGCCCAAGCACAGTCTGCATTCTACCAGCGAACGCACTTCCGCATGCATGGGAGGTAGAGCGAGGAATAGAGTGGAGGGTAGCTTCTAATATGGTGTCATGAAAATGGAGGAGGGCCCAAGGGAGAAGCAGAGCGGAGAGATCGGAAAGAGTAGCATGTAGGGGTGAATAGATTCCAGTCAGCTTTGGCAAACTGCCACCAAGGAAAGGAGAAAGGAAGAAAACAAACAGGGAAGCGCACCTCATCAATGGCAGCAACCTAAAGAGAATCTAGGACCAAGGGAACCTCCAAAGCTGGGACAGGGGACTACCACCGAAATGGGAGGGGATGTAGGGATAGAGTCGGAGTCGGAAGGTGGGGAAGAAAGCGATGCCTTCTTACCTCCCACCAGGTAGGAAGAGAGGAGAGGAGGCAAGCTTATGTTTCTAACTTAGACAGGTGTGCCAACAAGAACGTACTGGGCGACAGCCTCCATAGTCTCAACAGGAGAAGGAGAACGGGAGGAATCAACATGAAAATTGTGGGTGGAGGATGGACAACAACCTGGACAGACAGGTGGCGTGGAGGGCCAAAAGACACAGGGAAGGGCTGGGAAGAAGGATCGGGGGAGAAGGTAAAGAAGACACGCGAGACAGGGCAGACTGGGAAGGAATAAAACACCAGACGGAGAACTAGGAGGAAGACCTGCTGGATCAGAACGTAAAGGAGCAGGTGAGGTGGTAGTGGTGGGAGAGTCCAGGTCCAAGGCCTGGAAACGGCAGAGAGATAGAGAGAGGAGGGAAGGGCGAGGAGAGGCGGAACGCATCACAAGAGCATAAGACATGCCAGCGAAAGTGGGGAGAAGGAGTACTTTATGTCTCGCCTCAGGAAAAGCAAATGATTGCAGTGTTTCAAATTGAGGATGACTTCCTCAAATTTGTAGAGCATACATGCGTGGGAGAAGGTAGGGTGTAGCCGTCATGGCAGTTGATGCAGTGAGCTTGGGAAGAAGAGCACCGTCTTAGAGTGACCAGAGTTCCCACAAAAGGGGCATAGAGACACTGCACTTGTGCATTTGACAGGACCATGCCCAAATTTCCAGTACTTATTGCAGAGTCTAGGAGAAAGAATGTACTTCTCAACGGACAATCTGGCACCAGCAAGAATTATGGAAGGCGTAAGGGACCTACTATCAAAAGTAATCTTCACAACTCGAGGTGGTAGACGACGCGACCACACGGGGATCGAGTGAGTGTATCAACCTGGAGGACAGAATGGCCTTGGGCTTCAAGGATATGTTTAATATCCTCGTGGCAGTCTTTCAGGTCCCTAACACCAGTCACAACATGGTGTGGAAGAATAACTGCCAGTGCTGGCGTTTTACCAGGCATTTTGGAGATGCGAATAGGGATCTCCACAATGGTGGACAACGAGGCTAAGCAGGCAGCTGCTTCCTGAGAAAGCAGCAACGACACATGTATCAGTATGGGTGGGGTTAAAAGTAACAAAGGTATCCACTGAATCAACGAGATATTTATGGAGGAAGAAATCATCAGGACGTGTAGAATTCACATGGTTGAGATCAAAGTACTTAGTCCATGTAGCAGGACCAAACAAGGCTTGGAACGCAGTAGAACTGGAAGGAATTGTGTGGGTGCATCTGCGGAGGGAACGGCGCCGAGCACCCCCAGTGAGAAAAAAATGTCAGTGAGAAAGAGCTGTTCCAGGTGATGAGGTGGTCATCACTGGGGGGTTTGGGGCTCAACCCACCACAGAGGGGGGAAGGGAGCAGAGAGGGGTAGGTAGTCGAGAGGGTCAATGAAGCAACATGGTCTGGGGGCTACAGAGCCCGGTCTTCCATCACAGCCTCTTGGGGGACCTGGTCGCCCACTCCACGAGCCTGGGCAAGAGAAGTCGGTTCAGTTTCCATACAGCATCACTTCTAAAAATCTGGGTTCTGGAGCCAAAGGATACCTTCTACTGTAACGTTTTGGAAAATGAAGAAAAAGAAGAAATAATGGTGAGAGAGGTAGAGAGATGGAAGGGAGTAGTGAGGAAGAGTGGTCAGGGGAAGTTTAGAATGAGAGATTGAATGAGATCAGGAGGAAAGTAGAAGAGTAGAAAGAAAGAGTGCTAGAACAGCAGGAAGACAATGTGCTGCCACCATCCGTTCAAGTTAATTATATACTTGACAAGGAATGGAACTTGTCTACACAACAATATGATCTGATGTTAACACTAAGCATTGTAAGCGTGTGAAATTCACATAACCAAGAATCTTCAAGTCAAAGTTTTAAGCCAGTAAACTTCAGAGTGCTCTCCACTCTAGCTTTCCTTATACAAGATCAGGGATCACAATTAAAGATAATTTATAAAGTAAGTTAATCATTTATATATTTACTATTATGGTACAAGTCAATCCTATCTTTTGATATTCAAATGTCAACATGAATACCTAATGTGAGTCACCACACAAACTGCGAGCACCTACGGCTGACTAACCCTGAAAATCATACAACATTGAAGTGGTAAACAATATGACAACCTTACAGTCCACTCACCAGTGTGTCCAAGTCCTAGTTAAGTAGAGGACGGGGGGGGGGGGGGGGGGGGAGGTAAGGTTGACAGAGTCCCCCCCCCCCCCCCCCCACCTCCAACCCGGCCGGGACAGTCCTAGCCTGGCTGCTGGCCTCTGGTGCAGCGGTCTAGCTGTCGCTGTCCTCCTCAATGTCCCAAATGTACAGTTGCATGGGTATTTATGGGGGAACCGGGAGTTAAGTTCCACCTACCAGTATATAGCTATCTACCTACCACACCTATTCAGCGGCTTGTTTGAAAGAAACAGCAGCCAGCTGTCTACAATTAACAGTTTAGCAGAAGCGAGGTTACCTCACATGACCTGACCGAAGGCAATCTTACAAATAACACCTGAAGGCATGACTCTAGAATACACATAGGACCTGCAACCTGTCGCTACCGATATCCTGTGTGACTGAAAACGCGTTTTATGCAAAATACTAAATAAACCCATTTATGGTGTTACACCACCAGGGCAGCCAGGGAGGTCGAGTGCTGGGCCAGTGCAGGTGTTTTCCTCGACGGACGGGTTAGGTTTGGTTTCCTCGACGGTAAGTTAGTTGATGTTTCCTCGACGGTCAAGTTAGTGTGTTTCCTCGACGGTAAGTTAGTTGGGTTTCCTCGACATGGTAAGTTAGTTGTGTTTCCATCGACGGTAAGTTAGTTGTTTTCCTCGACGGTAAGTTAGTTGTTTCCTCGACGGTAAGTTAGTTGTGTTCCTCGACGGTAAGTTAGTTGTTTCCTCGACGGTAAGTTAGTTGTTTCCTCGACGGTAAGTTAGTTGTGTTTCCTCGACGGTAAGTTAGTTGTGTTTCCCGACGGTAAGTTAGTTGTGTTTCCTCGACGGTAAGTTAGTTGTGTTTCCTCGACGGTAAGTTAGTTGTGTTTCCTCGACGGTAAGTTAGTGTGTTTCCTCGACGGTAAGTTAGTTGTGTTTCCTCGACGGTAAGTTAGTTGTGTTTCCTCGACGGTAAGTTAGTTGTGTTTCCTCGACGGTAAGTTAGTTGTGTTCCCGACGGTAAGTTAGTTGTGTTTCCTCGACGGTAAGTTAGTTGGGTTTCCTCGATGGTAAGTTAGTTGTGTTTCCTCGACGGTAAGTTAGTTGGGTTTCCTCGACAGTAAGTTAGTTGGTTTCCTCGACGGTAGTTAGTTGGGTTTCCTCGACGGTAAGTTAGTTGGGTTTCCTCGATGGTAAGTTAGTTGTGTTTCCTCGACGGTAAGTAGTTGTGTTTCCTCGACGGTAAGTTAGTTGTGTTCCACGACGGTAAGTTAGTTGTGTTCCACGACGGTAAGTTAGTTGGGTTTCCACGACGGTAAGTTAGTTGTGTTCCACGACGGTAAGTTAGTTGGGTTTCCACGACGGTAAGTTAGTTGTGTTCCACGACGGTAAGTTAGTTGTGTTTCCACGACGGTAAGTTAGTTGGTTTCCACGACGGTAAGTTAGTTGTGTTTCCACGACGGTAAGTTAGTTGTTTCCACGACGGTAAGTTAGTTGTGTTTCCACGACGTAAGTTAGTTGTGTTTCCACGACGGTAAGTTAGTTGGTTTCCACGACGGTAAGTTAGTTGTGTTTCCACGACGGTAAGTTATATACAAAGTGGTGTGAACTAAAACTGAGTAAGCAAGCAGCAGAAGGGGAAGATAAAACTGTAAGTAGAAGAGATGAGGAGGAGGAGAAGATAATGGTGATAGAGCAGACGACCTCTCGATACCAAGAGGTCAACTCTGAAAGCCTCAGCTGCAGAGGCCTGTAGCAGAGCCCTGTAGCAGAGCCCTGTAGCAGAGGCCTGTAGCAGAGGCCTGTAGAGACCTGCCAGGTGACTGTGTCAGAGATGGTTTTCCATCACCAAGTGATGATAAATAATGAATGCCTTTATTACCTGTTCCCCCTTCAAAGTGTCACCTTGTGGTGGTGAGAGAGGCTCACGTACGACTCCCTTTGGTTGCTGTATGTGCGAAGGAACACGAACGTAGGGTTTGTGAGTCAACGGACCTCCCACTGGAGGGGCCGCCCGTGAGGGGCCGCCCATGGTGGGTGGTTGGGTGTCCAGGCTGGGGTGAAAGGGAGAATGAGATCCTTGCACAAGTGTGGGAGAATGGTCGAGGCAGTAGGACTCCCTGTTAAAAGGAGCAGCACCGCTGGGGACGACGCACCCTTCCTGCACTTTTTTTCTACCACAGACGTGGCCACACATTTACAATGCTAACCAGCATATAT
>WNGS01168551.1:31425-41893 GCA_020271785.1 Procambarus virginalis | reverse complement strand
GGGTTACATCCTAGGCGGGGTCAGTAATTCGACCTTAAGGATGACCTTGATAAAAGCCTATCGTGTATGAATATACTGTGGCTACCTGTCCCCCCAAAAATGAATTATTATAATTATAATATTATGGTTTATAATTAAGTTCTTAAGTGTGATTATGCGTCATAATTAACATACATCTATCTTTACCTCAACATTTTATAGTTAATTCTGTCTGTATATGATGATGATCATATACAATTAAGGTAGCATTGCAACTTTATAGGAAATTGTTAAGTCCATAATATATCTTGATTCTTATACTTGAGATATTGTTACAATAAACTTTTGAAAACAAAGTTTATATCTGTATTTAAAATATAAAACATTTTGCGTTTATCAACGCATCTCTCTGAATTACAAATTTTTTCTAAATTGTGAAGCCTGTATTGCCCGCCTGGCAGGACACTGATGCATTGAAAGTTTTCATGTGTCCGGACACCGGCGATGGTGTGGTATTGGCTATTTATTTAACCATGTCTTGGCTTTCATTTAAGATATATTTTCCTTGAAATGTAGTCACATTATCGTCTACATCTTTGTTTATGCTGACATATAGACCTTTGATGTTACTTTGCACATATGCAAATGAATTACACAATTAATTCACTTGTTTGCAGGCCTTCACACTCCCTGAGATAGCCATCACGTAACTGTAAAAAGGCATATATCTTCACTTTCACTTCAGTTATATTTATGCTAAAGTACTAACATGCAGCTTATATTTCTGTCTTTATTATGACATAGAAAACTTCGTTTATTACAATATTTAGATTAAATTACATTGATCTTCGAAAGATCATAGATCCCATCGATAGGGAGAGCGTGGGCCAAGAAACCTTGTTTAAAATATGAATATTTTTCCTGTCTAATAAAATATAATCTCTGTGATGGGTTCACAAAAACTATTTTATCTCTGCATTTCTGATAACATATACAAATATAAGTTTTATTTGTGAATCTCTATTAATTAAGCAATATATCAGAGAGCGTATTGGGTTCGGTGTTCTATGAACGAAAAGGACATGGGTAGTTTAAGTAGCGAACGCATACAAGCGAATAACGATAGTATCTATATAACAAAATTATTGTCCTGTGGAGTTGATTTAACTTCCAGACACATTTTTTAAAATAAATATTAAATGTTTTGTGGCTATTTATGAAAGATATTATTACAAATACCCATTCTACTGGTTAATGTCATTAATTAAATTTGCGACAATTTGAGCAAAGAAGTGCGACGACTGGATTACTGTGTACAGGAGGCTGATATGACAGCAAACACTCTCCAGGCGACCATATATCTTGGATAAGTCGCTCCATAATTTTGTCGCTTGGACCGTCGACTTCCTATGGCGTCACCTGCTACATATTTACTTCGAATTTCGATATGAAATTACATTATTTCAGAGTGAAAATAGGTTTGATCGTGTTCTACGTGCAGCACCAACATTACAGTAAGTAAATATATCATATTTCTTCACTACTTACGTAATACTATAAGGATTTGGGTAGATTTGGGTAGATTTGGGTAGATTTGGGTAATTCTACGGACCCCAACTAGGTGAGGAGGCGGTCACCCATCCCAGCCTCCCGTGCCTGTATAAACAAAGGCATATGTTTGCCTCCAGCCGGACCATTTGGTCCGGGAGACATCTCCCGTCACGCAGGGTGCAGTCGCACCTCCACAGATCTCCAGTATCATCTCTCGATACTGGTAATGGCTCATAAGGGCCACCACTTACGGGCTATTCATGCCCGTGCCACCTCTTGGGTGGCTTAATCTTTATCAATCAATCAATCTTGCCTCCAGCCATATCACAGTAACAAGTTATCGTGAATAATTCCACTCGGGGCTCACCATAGCCCGTGCTACATGGCCGTCTTGTTCTAGCTACATCTAACACTCCACCACCCCCACCGTCTCAGCTACATGTTGTTGTTTCAGATTTAGCTACGCAGAAGGAAGTGTCAATGTAGCACGGGCTATGGTGAGCCCGTAAATATCCAGCCACAGTTGTTGTTGTTATAGATTCAGCTACTCGGAACAAGTTCCAAGTAGCACGGGCTATGGTGAGCCCGTAACTTACCTGGCACAGGAGCTGGGCAAGAAGCACGGGCTATGGTTAGCCTCGTGGACAGGAGATGTCTCCCGTGCCAGCCACAGCCGTAGCGGTTCTTATATATCACCGCCAAATGTGCCTTCTAAATTTAGATTATACTACATACAGTTATGTTGATCACGTGGTATGACAATAATTCATGGTGTCGGGGGACAGGCAGCCAGTTTATACCTATAATACTTCTTAGCCTTATACGGAGGACGATTATTCCTCTCCCACCACCCACAAGGTCGAATTACTGACCTCCCCCCTCTCAGGATTCAACACCCACAACAGTTGAGTCTATCCTCCGTTGTTGTTGTTTGAGATTACTTAGAACAAAAGTTCCAAAGTAGCACAGGCTATGGTGAGCCCGTAGTGGACTTAACTAACACAGGCGCGGGGCTATAACTCAACCCATCCTCCTGTTTTGGTAGTATTTGCAGTAACATTGGTGACCATTGTACATATGTCGACGTACAACTCGATTAGAAAGTAGAAATAGGTACTATTGACTTTGGACAAATCGGAGATTTTCTATTTGTTGCAAAAAACTAAACGAACCTAATTGTCTTAGGCCTAATTAACGATATATGAGGCATAATATAGTACACGTGTATGCTATACTAGGTCTAGGAATATTTAAGTTATTTTTTCGGAGTATAAAGTGAATAGTACAAAATTCCACTTATCTAATGGCTTAGTACGTCAATCTTCGTACTGTGGTGCACATAGTTACAAAAACTACTACCTAAACAGGATGGGTTTACTAGCTGACGAACTCCTGGGTACCTACTTACTGCTAGGTGGGCAGTGGCATTAGGTGAAAGAAACGCGCCCAACCATTTCTGTCCCCTCCGGAATTCGAACACGGAATTCTCGGTTGAGCATCGAGAACGAACCCAACTGTACTACCGAGACCATCATTACATTATAAGTAATGTACAGTAATTTGTTGTAAACTGTTACAAATGTACAGGTGTAAAGCCATGAGCAGGTGGGCTCCAGTGGACACCAGGCATCTGTACTACGGGGCACCCAGGTCCCACCTGCACCCGTGGTCCAGGTCCCACCTGCACCCGTGGACCAGGTCCCACCTGCACCCGTGGACCAGGTCCCACCTGCACCCGTGGTCCAGGTCCCACCTGCACCCGTGGACCAGGTCCCACCTGTGCGCCTCATTACTAAACACACATGTAAGCATACAGTAACATTTTTGTATCCATATACAAATGTTGTTGAGCCCACGTGTTTGGAGTGGGTGGGCGGTGTAGCGAGGGTCACAAGAGCGTGTTTAGCGGGGCCGCGGGTGTAAGAGGGTGTCGGGGTGGGTGGGGCATAATGTTGGGCGGAGAGGAGGAACGTTGTGGCAGGCGGGGGCAGGAAATGATGTAACCGGAGCCTGTGTCATAAACGGTCCACTTGTTGGTTAACAGAGTGCTGGTTGTGCCCTCCCTTGGCTCTCTCTCCCCGCCTCACGCCCTCCACACCCACCACGCCTACTACCCCAGTCATACACAGCCCCTAACCTCACGCCCTTCCCGCCTTAAAACCCCAGCTGTGACTCCGAGCATTCCCCATGCCACATCCTCCACACCTATCCTATACCTTCAAACATTACGCCCTACCGTCCCCACACCATTCCCTCCTCTCAGTCACTCCACACCCACTCAGTCACTCCACACCCACTCAACCACTCCACACCCACTCAACCAGCCCCACCCCATTTACTCCACACCCACCCTACTCCCACCGCCAACCCTCCCACACCCTCAACGACCCTACACCTGTTTGACATAACACACCTGGCCCTGTAGGACACACACACCTGGCCCTGTAGGACACACACACCTGGCCCTGTAGGACACATACACCTGGCCCTGTAGGACACACACACCTGGCCCTGTAGGACACACACCTAGCCCTGTAGGACACATACACCTGGCCCTGTAGGGCACATACACCTGGCCCTGTAGGACACACACACCTGGCCCTGTAGGACACATACACCTGGCCCTGTAGGACACATACACCTGGCCCTGTAGGACACACACCTGGCCCTGTAGGACACATACACCTGGCCCTGTAGGACACACACCTGGCCCTGTAGGACACATACACCTGGCCCTGTAGGACACACACCTGGCCCTGTAGGACACATACACCTGGCCCTGTAGGACACACACCTAGCCCTGTAGGACACACACCTAGCCCTGTAGGACACACACCTGGCCCTGTAGGACACATACACCTGGCCCTGTAGGACACACACACCTGGCCCTGTAGGACACACACACCTGGCCCTGTAGGACACATACACCTGGCCCTGTAGGACACATACACCTGGCCCTGTAGGGCACATACACCTGGCCCTGTAGGGCACATACACCTGGCCCTGTAGGGCACACACACCTGGCCCTGTAGGACACATACACCTGGCCCTGTAGGACACACACCTAGCCCTGTAGGACACACACACCTGGCCCTGTAGGGCACATACACCTGGCCCTGTAGGACACATACACCTGGCCCTGTAAGGCACATACACCTGGCCCTGTAGGACACATACACCTGGCCCTGTAGGACACATACACCTGGCCCTGTAGGATATAACACACAACAAAGGGCATGAGTTACGAGGAATGACTACGGGAACTAAACCTCACGTCCCTGAAAAAAACAGAAGAGTTAGGAGACATGATCACCGCCTATAAAATGAATTGGCAAGGTGGACAAAGTCAAGCTATTTAGCATGGGTGGATCATAAGAGCGTGTTTAGCCCGGCCACGGCTGTAAGAGGGTGTAGGGGGAAGAGGAGGAACGTTGTGGCGGGCGGGGGGCAGGAAAAACGCAATACGCCCCCTAAATTTATACGGGGGGCGTATTACGCTGTTTTTTAATGTTGTATAATGTCAACCAAGCTTTGTTTACTCTGTGTATATAAGAAGGGCTGCAAGTGTTGTACATCACGGGAGACATCTCCCGTCACGCAGGGTGCAGTCGCACCTCCACACAACTCCAGTATCAGCTCTTGATACTGGTAATGGCTCAAAAGGGCCACCACTTACGGGCTATTCATGCCCGTGCCACCTTTTGGGTGGCTTAATCTTCATCAATCTGTTCTGTCAGTATCACACCCTATATAGAAAGGGATATATATATATATATATATATATATATATATATATATATATATATATATATATATATATATATATATATATATTATATATTATATATATATATTATATAATATATATATATATATATATATATTATATATATTATATATTTATATATATATATATATATATATATATATATAATATTCCAACGAATTTTATACATTTTCAATAATTAACTACAACCACAAGTTTCAAATGACATCATTTCTATGACACATATATCATATTAGCATATAATAAAAGATTTGGCTAAAAAGGATTATCCAAAATATGTTTAGTTTTACTCATACAAGTAGTCAAAGTTCCCCCCAATATATATATATATATGCCAATATTTCATGTTTGCAAAGATTTATAAAATCAATAAATGAACTTAGGAATAAAGTGTTTTTACACTATTGTAGAGACGTCAACTCTACATATAAGGTGTAAATTTCATGTAAATTGAAAAAAAACTGAAAGAGGAGATGCAATTTTGTTACTTGAAAATAAATAAGATCAAACACTGTCACCTGTGGTTGAAGTTGACTTCAACCAATTTCCTCAAATTTTCATCTTTACAGATAGGCTTACGTTCTGTAAGGTAATGAACAAAAATAAATCAGGATGAACAACCCAGCGGGTTTTCTTCCTATTGGGGAGTGTTGTACATTGTGCTATGGCGGTGTGTCCACTCACAAGATGAGTGGCACTGCCCAATAAACTCGCCCCTCGGGGCAAAATTTAAAATTTAATCTTGAGGTTATCTTGAGATGATTTCGGGACTTTTTAGTGTCCCCGCGGCCCGGTCCTCGACCAGGCCTCCACCCCCAGGAAGCAGCCCGTGACAGCTGACTAACACCCAGGTACCTATTTTACTGCTAGGTAACAGGGGCATAGGATGAAAGAAACTCTGCCCAATGTTTCTCACCGGCGCCTGGGATCGAACCCAGGATCACAAGCCCAGCGTGCTGTCCGCTCGGCCGACCGGCTTCCCTAGTTAAATATAAGTTTCATGCAAATCGGCTGATAAAAATATGAAAAAATGAGAACAAAAATTCTAATTTTTAAAATACTTTATTATATGCTATTGTGATTTCAGTTGACACTTTTGTTTGATGTTAATTTTTTACCATTTTGGAGAAATTTTGACACAATTCAATATTTTTTTCTCCCTTCCTATTTATGCTACAATGCTGAGAGTTGTGCCAGTTGAACCAAATTTTATATACAACTAGTCAAAAAAGTTTGATAGAAATCTAATCTTTTTCATTTATCGCATTTTTCCGTAATATGATCCTAGTCCCCCCTTAAATGTCCAAATGAGCCACAGAGACATTGGAAAGAACTTTTTCAGTGTCAGGATTGTTAATAAACGGAATGCATTAGGCAGTGATGTGGTGGAGGCTGACTCCATACACAGTTTCAAATGTAGATACGATAGAGCCCAGTAGGCTCAGGAACCTGTCCTTTCAGTTGATTGGTCCGGCGAGGCTGACCAACTTAAACTTGACCGAGTTTAGGCTTTTGTAACCTTTGGTGACAAGTGATGTGACCTGACCTCCGGTGGTCGTTTAGACTCCGGTGAAACAGAAAGTGAGGTCAACAAACACGGTAAATAAAGATGTGTGATTCACTTGGCGTACAACAAATAATTTGCGAGAATTAATATTCACGACCATGACGTGATGCCGTCACCTCGATCCCTTAACCACAAGATTCGGGTCCAACGAGCTGGGTCAAATCCTAGTGAGAAAAATAATAATACGATCCAAACTAACCCACCCAAATTGAAATAGAATTACTGTAGGTAAATAATATAAATTAAAGATTTGTGAATAAATTATATATACACACTAAAAGAATAGGGGCGGTAGGGGAAGAAAATATTAGTGTTCAGTGAGGATCCACAAGGTCTTCTCTGAGTACTCATTATTTTCTTCTCCGAGGCTATGGGTCCCTACACTTGCACCAGAGGTGGTACCCCTTTTAGGTGTGTACTCACCTAGTTGTGTTTGCGGGGGTTGAGCTCTGGCTCTTTGGTCCCGCCTCTCAACCGTCAATCAACAGGTGTACAGGTTCCTGAGCCTATTGGGCTCTATCATATCTACACTTGAAAGTGTGTATGTAGTCAGCCTCCACCACATCACTTCCTAATGCATTTCATTTGTCAACCACTCTGACACTAAAAAAGTTCTTTCTAATATCTCTGTGGCTCATTTGGGCACTCAGTTTCCACCTGTGTCCCCTTGTGCGTGTGCCCCTTGTGTTAAATAGCCTGTGTTTATCTACCCTATCAATTCCCTTCAAAATCTTGAATGTGGTGATCATGTCCCCCCTAACTCTTCTGTCTTCCAGCAAAGTGAGGTTTAATTCCCGTAGTCTCTCGTCGTAGCACATACCTCTCAGCTCGGGTACTAGTCTGGTGGCAAACCTTTGAATATTTTCCAGTTTAGTCTTATCCTTGACTAGATATGGACTCCATGCTGGAGCTGCATACTCCAGGATTGGCCTGACATATGTGGTATACAAAGTTCTGAATGATTCTTTACGCAAGTTTCTGAATGCCGTTCGTATGTTGGCCAGCTTGGCATATGCTGCTGATGTTATCCTCTTGATATGGGCTGCAGGAGACAGGTCTGGCGTGATATCAACCCCCAAGTCTTTTTCTTTCTCTGACTCCTGAAGAATTTCCTCTCCCAGATGATACCTTGTATCTGGCCTCCTGCTCCATACACCTATCTTCATTACATTACATTTGGTTGAGTTAAACTCTAACACCCATTTGTTCGACCATTCCTTCAGCTTGTCTAGGTCTTCTTGAAGCTTCAAACAGTCCTCTTCTGTCTTAATCCTTCTCATAATTTGGTATCGTCCGCAAACATTGAGAGAAATGAATCTATACCCTCCGGGAGATCATTTACATATATATCAGAAACAAGATAGGACCGAGTACAGAGCCCTGTGGGACTCCACTGGTGACTTCACGCCAATCGGAGGTCTCACCCCTCACCGTAACTCTCTGCTTCCTATTGCTTAGGTACTCCCTTATTCACTGGAGCACCTTACCAGCTACACCTGCCTGTCTCTCCAGCTTATGTACCAGCCTCCTATGTGGTACTGTGTCAAAGGCTTTCCGACAATCCAAGAAAATGCAGTCCGCCCAGCCCTCTCTTTCTTGCTTAATCTTTGTCACCTGGTCGTAGAATTCTATGAAGCCTGTAAGGCAAGATTTACCCTCCCTGAACCCATGTTGGCGATTTGTCACGAAGTCTCTTCTCTTCAGATGTGATACCAGGTTTTTTCTCACGATCTTACCAGGTTTATCACGATCGTACCAGGTTTTCTCCCACGATCTCACGATCACCTTGCATGGTATACAAGTCAAGGACACTGGCCTGTAGTTCAGTGCCTCTTGCCTGTCACCCTTTTTGTATATTGGGACCACATTCGCCGTCTTCCATAATATATGTGTGTGTATATATATATATAATATATATATAATATAGATATATAGATAAATATATAAATATATAATATATATATAAATATATAAATATATATATATATATATATATAATATATATATATATATATATATATATATATATATGTCGTACCTAGTAGCCAGAATGCACTTCTCAGCCTACTATGCAAGGCCCGATTTGCCTAATAAGCCAAGTTTCATGATTTAATATATTTTCTCTAATTTATTTCTTATGAAATGATAAAGCTACCCATTTCATTATGTATGAGGTCAATTTTGTTTTATTGGAGTTAAAATTAACGTAGATATATGACCGAACCTAACCAACCCTACCTAACCTAACCTATCTTTATAGGTTAGGTTAGGTAGCTGAAAAAGTTAGGTTAGGTTAGGTAGGTAGGTTAGGAAGTCGAAAAACAATTAATTCATGAAAACTTGGCTATTAGGCAAATTGGGCCTTGCATAGTAGGCTGAGAAGTGCGTTCTGGCTACTAGGTACGACATATATATATAATATATATATATAATATATATATATATAGATATAATATATATATATATATATATATATATAGATATATATATATATATATATATAATATATATATATATATATATATATATATATATATATATATATATATATATACACAAGTCAAGGACATATATATATATATATATATATATATATATATATATATATATATCTATATATATATATATATATATATATATATATAGATGGGGCATTGGGCCAAGCCCCACAGTTTCGTGAGGGATCTTGGACGTGCTGGCTACACCTGTTAATCTTTACAATATGGCAGCGAATATTGATGAACTACCACTACACTACACTAGTATTACCCTATAGCACTGATCAACTCTTTCACTGAACTACATTTGTATATTATTTTTCTGGGATGTGTTATCCCTCTGTGTACGTCTTCCATGGAATTTTGGCCATTGTGTAGTAAGCAAAGGTATCATGAGTGTAAGGGGAGGCAGTAAGGCGGGCCGCCCTCACCTCACCCTCACTCCCCGCTTCAGGTTAGCCCCCTCCCCCCCTGGGAAATGGGTACTTAACGAGACCAAACGGGTACTAACGAGACTAAACGGGTACTAACGAGACCAAACGGGTACTAACGAGACTAAACGGGTACTAACGAGACCAAACGGGTCGGTACACTTCTGAGCTTCCTGCAGCAACTGACTAGGGTCAGTTGCCACGCTTTCACCTAGTCCCACGCTTTTCCAGACAGTTTAAGTTGGATTTGGATAATGTTAGGTTAGACTGGATGATATAGCCTAGGTTGTGAACGAGTCTGAAAATGGGGGCGGCATGTCTTGACAGCCCTCGGTCATTGGCTATCGAATTGGCAAGGGACGTTGAAAGTCTATCGGTCAAACCCATTTGACAGTTCCGCGGGCATGTATGCAATTGGCGCGTGTCCTCGTAGACCTATAATGTCTCCATGGACTGTCATAAAGCAGCCAGGTTGACCAGATCACCAAGCAGGTAGTTAACGGTTAGTTAGGTAATTCCCAGGCGAGCGTGGAATAACAATGTCATGTAATGAACATAATTTTGAAAGATAAATTTATATCCTTACATCTGTGGCCATTTGTAATTTATGAGCTCCAGGTAAGATGTTTCTGGATGGGGTTATGAAGGGTGATCT
>WNGS01168550.1:0-12555 GCA_020271785.1 Procambarus virginalis | reverse complement strand
AAATATTTGTTCGTCGGACATAAAAAGATGTCCAACACTAACATCCGGGCGGCTTCAAGTGACCCCCGACGGACTCCCTCTTGTGTACACGGCTCAGGAAAGTGACAATTATTAATTCATACACTCAGGAATATTGGAAGTTATTATTGTGCTGTACCCAGAATTTGCTTGTGGAGCCTGGCATTTCATGTTCTCTTCTCATTCCATGTATGACTAACCATCCTGTGAGATGGGGATATTAGATGAACTTATAGCTTAGTTTTTATGTACACTTTGTAATCTTTCATATAGAATAGGGTAGCAGCACATTGCTGTGTATACCTAAGCTTGTTAATAAGAAAGATTACTAGTGTGTTAGCGGCCCCTCAGTTAAATCCATACATTAGACAAATGAAAATCATATTGTACATTACAAATATATTTACACTAATCAATATAGACATCGCATAGTACACATCAAAATATATTACAGATTTCTTGATATTATATTCTTGAAGCAAATTACGCGTTTGAACCTCCTAAGAATTCATCAAATAAAGTGGTTGCAGGGCCTATACACCCCACCGTACCCAATGAAAAAACTATACACTGGACATGCAATTCAGGCAAATACAAAGGTGAAAAATAAAGCAAATCAGGGGTGTTTATATAAATAAATATGTTATTCAGGTAAGATACATACATACAAGGGATTTTACATAAATTGATCGATTTATAGATAGAGCTAGTACATACAATGCCTAAAGCCACTATTACGCAATGCGTTTCGGTCAGGAAAAAATTAATATCTAAAACTTAATACTAATTGAGTATAAAGAATAAAATGTGTTGAGAACAAATACAAATAAAGATAAAAAGGGGGGAACATGAGTTGAAAAAGCAGCATAAATGCAAAGGTCAACAAACGGCGTTGATTAAAAAGATAACAGACATGGGGTTGACAATAGAGGGGTAAGGTAGGTTACAGGGTAATTTATAGGTAGGTTTCGTTTTTAATCTTAAACTGGTTAAGAGAGGTACAGTCTTTAACATGGTTGGGAAGGTCATTCCACATTCTGGGTCCCTTGATTTGTAGAGCTTTCTAGTTGATTAAGTCGTACTCTTGGAATATCAAAACTGTATTTATTCTGGTGTGGTGCTCATGGGTTCTGTTGCAACCTTCAATGAAGCTTTTGAGGTCAGGATTGGCATTACAGTTTAGCGTTTTATATATGCATAATACACATGAGAGAATGTGCAGTGACTTTAATATCTAACATATTCAGAGATTTGAGTACCGAGTGATGTCTGGGGCCAGAGTTGGATATTGTCCTAATAGCAGCTTTTGTTGAGTAATTAGAGGACGTAAATGATTTTGGGTAGTAGACCCCAAGCACAAATACCATAGTTGAGGTATGGATAGAGAGGAGTAATAGATAGTCTCCAGGGCAGGGCGGGGTACATAATATCTGATCTTAGAAAGAATGCCACAGTTTTTGAAACTTTTTTTATATATTTGAATGTTGTTCCTGGAAATTCAGCTTGTGATCAATGAGAACGCCAAGGAATATATCGAAATACGACGCAGTCACAATGCGTGCCAGGCCATTAGCAATTCCCATGCATTACCAAGGCGTCCAAACTAAAGGTACGTGAACAAATCACTCCCCCCCTCCTTCTCCGGTACAACGGCTGGTGAGGACCCCCCACGTCAGCATGGCTTGTAATGACACCCCCACGTCAGCACGGCTGGTGAGAACAACCCCACGTCGCACGGCTGTGTGAGGACACCCCCACGTCAGAAACGGTGGTGAGGACACCCCCACGTCAGCACGGCTGGTGAGGACACACCCATGTCAGCACGGCTGGTAGGAACCCCCTCCCCTCGCCTCAACATGGCCAGTGAGGACCCACCCCCTCCCCTCCAACGTCAGACTACGGCTGGTGAGGACCCGCCCTCCCCTACCCCCACGTCAGCATGGCTGGTGAGGACTCCTTGCCGATCAGCACATACAGTCACTGAGAGAGGTGTCAACGAAATATATGCAGACTTCGTTGTGCAAGCCTCTTGGAATTGCTGCCAGCAGACTCTAAGATTATGGCTCTTGAAGGAAAAAAGGAACCCAGACTAATCCACATCTTGCTACGTAATATTGCACAGATGCATATACAGGGTACCTTGGTTTAAGAATTTAATCCGTTCCTGGAGACGGTTAGTAACCCGAAAATTCGTAAACGAAGCTAATTTCCCCATAGAAATAATGTGAAATGAATTTATCCGTTCCTGACTCCCCAAAACTTCACTTCAAAATAAATTTTATACCTAATTCACCCAAATCTACACTACAAAAGTATGTTCAAGTTATTACTTACCCTTGCTGATGACTCCTGTTGGCATATGGAAGATGGTGAGGAGGTGGGAGGAGGAGGAGAGGTGTTACTGTTTGGATGGGGAGTCCCCTTCCATTATAACATCAGGCGTAAAGATTTTTCTGGAGTGCACGTCTGGCACGTTTGCCTGCATTAACCACTAGGTCCTGGTTGTGGCTCTCATCTCTCTGTATTATGCACTGATCTATCCCTATCTTAATTATGGTATCTGTGCATGGGTTCAACCACTGCAAACCACCTCAAGTCCATCATCACCCAGCAAAAATCTGCTATCAGAATAATAACAAATTCTGCTTTCAGACAACACCAGCCCCCTGTTTAACTCCCTTAACATGCTAAACATAATCTCACTCCACAAATTTTCTTGTGTCAATTACATTTACAAAACCCTGTTCTTAATGCAAATCCTGCTCTGAACTTCCCTGGACAGATGTAATAGGACCCATTATGACCACACCAGAATAATATCTCTTTGATATCCCTAGAGTCAAACTTAATCTGTGTAAACACTCTATGCAAATAATGAACCCAGTCTATGGAACTCACTCCCTAATGAATTGAAAAGCTGTCCAACTTTGCGTCATTCAAAAACAAAACTAAAAAGTACCTAATCTCCTCTGCATAGTTTTTTACCTTGTTGCTTTAAAATTGCACTGTATCTATTGCTACCCAATCTCCCTATCTTTATGTACCCAATACGAACATCTTTACCATTGTGATCATTGCTGTCTTCTTATATGTGCTATCAATCTGCTGTACGGTGTCTGTTAATCTTGTTTAAATTACCAATCAAGTTGTCAATGTAATCAACCAGAACTTAATATACCAATGTGATTTAATATACTCACTAATCTCTCTCATCTCATTTTTTTTCTTGCAATGTATCTGTTATCATTTTATTAATTCTGCTAGAATTTACCTACTTAAAATTATCTGTTAGATTAAGAACCTGCCAGAAACGCTTCGCGTACTAGTGGCTTTACAAGTTAGTTTTAGTTCATTTATTATGCACCCCATACCCATCTTGTGGGCGGTAGTGGAAAGGGTTACAGAGGCACATAATGGGCTCAGGGACTGAACCCCACAATTCATTTAGCTAAGCAAGTTACAATCTTGATGAGCTAGTTACAAAATTCAATATAAGTCGTCACATCAACAATGGGTTCGAGATCGACCTCAAATACAGGTTCTAAATTAAGCAACTGACATATGTGGAGAGCTAGTGTCACAATTTATATGTTTGTCCTGCACACCGCCCCCCATCCAGTGGGCAGCGGTGGATAGGTTACAATCACTCAGTTACTACCTACAGTTAGCAAACTGGGGATATTTGGCTAAAATTTCTGGTAGCAGATCATTTTGAATGAAATATTTACACATCGCTGGAACATTGGTTATAGAATTGTCTCTAAATTCACGTATCTTTTCGCACTCCATCACATAGTGACGGAGGGTGTGCGAATAATTTTGTTGACACAGTTTACATTTGGTCAGGTCTACATCGGCAGATAATGAGAATTCCCAGAGATACTTGTAACCGAGTCTAAGCCGAGCAGCAGTAACATCTAGAAGTCTGCTGATTTTATTGGATGATCCATAGATGTGTGGCTCCTCTTGCATGATTTACAAGATTGTAAATACTATGCTATGTATTCTCTCTAACCCAATGTACCTTCTTGTATATAAATATAAAATAAATAAATAAATTTACCCTCTTGCTAAGTATTCTTATATATCTACGTCTAGCTTCCAAGACAAGCACGTTATTACTTGATTGCAAACTGTTTATTGCTCGTAGCGAGGAAAGGGAGTCAGAAATAATTAAGCTGTCTACTTCAGTGTTGTCAATAATTTCGAGTGCTACCAGTATTGCTACCAACTCGGCTTGCATTGTGGACGCCCAGTTACTAATTCGGATATTCCTTTGAATTGTGCTGCCATCGGGCTGATGAGCAATAACAGCACTTCCTGCCCTCCCTGTAGCTGTATTGAGTGATCCGTCAGTTGCACTAGTTACCACGTGGGAGGGATCCCGTCCTCTGCCACTGGAGGGCGTGGACGTCAGGCTCTGGCTGCCAGTAGCTGTTTGTCGCTGACTGGTGGTGGTTGTTCGTTGGTGTGGGGCGGAGGTCAGCAATATGGCGGCGGCTGGTGGTGGCCGCATCCGCCGAATGAATACTGCTCGTTTGGAGTTCTCTGCGCCGGTGGACTGGGAATTTGTGGCGACTGCACTTATCGATGTCCTGCATGTGGATGTTAAAGATCTAATCGGTCTTGAGAAATTTTCTCCCACTCGAGTGGCAGTGACATTTGCCACGTCACCTGGGTATGAGCAGTTTGTGGTGCGTTGGAGTGAGCGAACGACTCTCCTTCCCCATTCGGCTGGTTCCGTGACTGTCTCTGATCCATGGGGTCCACTGACCTTTGTGAGTGTACACGGAGTACCTGTTACGTTTCCTGAGGTGGAGCTTTCCTCTGTGTTTGCGAAGTATGGTTCGGTGATGCGTCATCGATGCAACTTGTTTAGTGCTGGGCAGCTGCGGGGCCTACGCCTGGGTACTCGCACGCTGCATATGCCACTAACGGAGTCTATCCCTTCTAAGGTTATGTGCTGTAGTATTCCTCTCCGTGTTTTCTATCCAGGGCAGGCACGCACGTGCTTCCGCTGCGGGGAGGAGGGCCATGATGCTGCCCAGTGTGAGGTTCTTCGAGTGGAGACTGCTTCTGTGTTCAGTGTGGGGGATTTCCCCCCCCTCCGTGAGACTGATGCCTCCCTGGCCGGTCCTCGGCGTGGGGGTGTGCCTGGTGGGGCACCTGCGACTGTTGTGCCTGGTGGTGCACCAGCGACTGTTGTGCCTGGTGGTGCACCTGTGACTGTTGTGCCTGGTGGTGCACCTGTGACTGTTGTGCCTAGTGGGGCACCTGCGACTGTTGTGCCTGGTGGTGCACAAGCGACTGTTGTGCCTGGTGGGGCACCTGCGACTGTTGTGCCTGGTGGTGCACCTGCGACTGTTGTGCCTGGTGGTGCACCAGCGACTGTTGTGCCTGGTGGTGCACCTGCGACTGTTGTGCCTGGTGGTGCACCTGCGACTGTTGTGCCTGGTGGTGCACCAGCGACTGTTGTGCCTGGTGGTGCACCAGCGACTGTTGTGCCTGGTGGTGCACCAGCGACTGTTGTGCCTGGTGGTGCACCAGCGACTGTTGTGCCTGGTGGTGCACCTGAGACTGTTGTGCCTGGTGGTGCACCTGAGACTGTTGTGCCTGGTGGTGCACCTGAGACTGTTGTGCCTGGTGGTGCACCTGAGACTGTTGTGCCTGGTGGTGCACCAGCGACTGTTGTGCCTGGTGGGGCACCTGTGACTGTTGTGCCTGGTGGTGCACCAGCGACTGTTGTGCCTGGTGGTGCACCTGAGACTGTTGTGCCTGGTGGTGCACCTGAGACTGTTGTGCCTGGTGGTGCACCTGAGACTGTTGTGCCTGGTGGTGCACCTGAGACTGTTGTGCCTGGTGGTGCACCAGCGACTGTTGTGCCTGGTGGGGCACCTGTGACTGTTGTGCCTGGTGGTGCACCAGCGACTGTTGTGCTTGGTGGTGCACCTGCGACTGTTGTGCCTGGTGGTGCACCTGCGACTGTTGTGCCTGGTGGTGCACCTGCGACTGTTGTGCCTGGTGGTGCACCTGTGACTGTTGTGCCTGGTGGTGCACCTGTGACTGTTGTGCCTGGTGGTGCACCTGTGACTGTTGTGCCTGGTGGTGCACCTGTGACTGTTGTGCCTGGTGGTGCACCAGCGACTGTTGTGCCTGGTGGTGCACCAGCGACTGTTGTGCCTGGTGGTGCACCAGCGACTGTTGTGCCTGGTGGTGCACCAGCGACTGTTGTGCCTGGTGGTGCACCAGCGACTGTTGTGCCTGGTGGTGCACCAGCGACTGCTGTGCCTGGTGGTGCACCAGCGACTGTTGTGCCTGGTGGTGCACCAGCGACTGTTGTGCCTGGTGGTGCACCAGCGACTGTTGTGCCTGGTGGTGCACCTGAGACTGTTGTGCCTGGTGGTGCACCTGAGACTGTTGTGCCTGGTGGTGCACCTGAGACTGTTGTGCCTGGTGGTGCACCTGAGACTGTTGTGCCTGGTGGTGCACCTGCGACTGTTGTGCCTGTGGGGCACCTGTGACTGTTGTGCCTGGTGG
The DNA here is from genome assembly GCA_020271785.1 of Procambarus virginalis. NCBI lineage: Eukaryota > Metazoa > Arthropoda > Malacostraca > Decapoda > Cambaridae > Procambarus > Procambarus virginalis. Next base: position 6,000 of record WNGS01168550.1, on the reverse strand, counting down.
TGCACCTGCGACTGTTGTGCCTGGTGGTGCACCTGAGACTGTTGTGCCTGGTGGTGCACCTGTGACTGTGTGCCTGGTGGTGCACCTGTGACTGTTGTGCCTGGTGGTGCACCTGAGACTGTTGTGCCTGGTGGTGCACCAGCGACTGTTGTGCCTGGTGGGGCACCTGTGACTGTTGTGCCTGGTGGTGCACCTGTGACTGTTGTGCCTGGTGGTGCACCTGTGACTGTTGTGCCTGGTGGTGCACCTGTGACTGTTGTGCCTGGTGGTGCACCAGCGACTGTTGTGCCTGGTGGTGCACCTGCGACTGTTGTGCCTGGTGGTGCACCAGCGACTGTTGTGCCTGGTGGTGCACCTGTGACTGTTGTGCCTGGTGGTGCACCTTTGACTGTTGTGCCTGGTGGTGCACCTGTGACTGTTGTGCCTGGTGGTGCACCTGCGACTGTTGTGCCTGGTGGTGCACCTGTGACTGTTGTGCCTGGTGGTGCACCTGCGACTGTTGTGCCTGGTGGTGCACCTGTGACTGTTGTGCCTGGTGGTGCACCTGTGACTGTTGTGCCTGGTGGTGCACCTGTGACTGTTGTGCCTGGTGGGGCACCTGTGACTGTTGTGCCTGGTGGGGCACCTGTGACTGTTGTGCCTGGTGGGCACCTGTGACTGTTGTGCCTGGTGGGGCACCTGCGACTGTTGTGCCTGGTGGTGCACCTGTGACTGTTGTGCCTGGTGGTGCACCTGCGACTGTTGTGCCTGGTGGTGCACCTGCGACTGTTGTGCCTGGTGGGGCACCTGTGACTGTTGCGCCTGGTGGGGCACCTGCGACTGTTGTGCCTGGTGGTGCACCTGCGACGGTGCTGTGGGCCCTGGTTCGTCTGTGCCTATGTGTCTCCGGTGCCAGCTGTGGTGGAGGACGTGGCTGCTCCTGCTTCCCGTTTCCACTCCGGTGGATGTGGGGGTGCATCTGTTCCTGGTGCTTCGATGATGGATGGGCATGGTGTTGGGGTGTCGTATCGATGCCTTCCGGTGTGGGAGGTGTGTTCGTTGAGGGTGTGCCGATGCGTCGTCGATGGTGCCAGCGTTCCGTTGCCTGCATTGCGTGTCCGAATTCTGCTCCCCCTGAGGGTGCGTTCCATGCAGGGGGTTTGACCTCCCTTGCTCCTCGCCGGAAGCGCGTTGCAGGAGAGCGCTCGCGCAGTAGAGAGCCCCTGGCAAACGGGTTGAGGCTTCGCGGAGTTGTGCCTTGGTGGTGCCCCCCCCCTCCTCCTCCTAATTCTCCTGAGTCTGAGATGGATTCCGGGAGAGATGCAGTACCGGATGGCAGCAAGATTTCTCCTCGAGGGTGGACGTCGGTGGTACATGGTCTGTGACGGAGGGGTCCGGCGTGCTTCGCTGGGTGATGCCGGCACTGTCCGCCTCCTGCGGGATCAGAAGCCCGGCATTCAGGTGGATTCCCCGGCGGTGGGGCAGCGGCAAGTTGAGCCTCAGGATGATGACGACGCTCTGCAGGGGGTGGCTCTGTGCCCCCTGGTGGACTGAGGGAGCTGGGGGTCATTGATGGGTTCGATGGCGCCCTGCTATTGTTTGTGCGTCTTTGAATGTTCGTGGTTTGAATGCTTTGCGGTCCAATTGGGCCTTCTGGATGTGCTTCGGGAGCAGCGTGTGGATGTGGCTCTGATCCAGGAGCACAAGTTCGGGATGTGTCTGTGTTGCAGGGGTGTGTGCTGAGTATCATGTNACTGTGTGAGGGGATGGTTCACCAGCTCACTTACAATAGTGCTCTTATGCCTGTGGGAGGCCAGTACACTTGTTAAGTGCACTTGTTAAGTGTGCGGACTTAACTTTGGTAACCAGCAACCGAAACATCTAGTGTTTGGGCTCAGGGGAGAGCCCCAGTCACCAGCAGTCCAGAAATGTTACCGTGGCCGTGGTAGCATGTCTGTGGACAGAGATAGAGCCGATAGCATCTCTCATGGCTTGGTGCGAGGGGACTAGGTTTGCGCGGGAAAACAGTTAGGCCTGGCGTGGGTAGCTGCGGGCCACCCGCGCGCGCTAGCCACTTGAGGCGTCGCCATGGAAACAGACGCCATCTTAGTAAACATCTTGAGCCGCCATGTTGGTCGGCCATCTTGGAGTTGCCCTAGGGGCTATGCTACACCGTCGCTGATTGGAGGAGAGGGGTAGGCCCCAGTATGCCTTCCTCTCATTGGTTATTTCGAGGAATACGCGGGAATCGACGGTGTGAGGGTTATTCTGGACAGAACCATCACCCTGTCAAGACGCTCCTATGCTCAATTCGGCCAAATTGAGTATATTGCGTCGTGGTGGTTCAACAACTCAGCTGTTTCAACTCCTGCTTCATCTACTACAGCGGTCGTCACAGAATCCGGCCGTAGTCGTCGCTTGGAGGGGAATGGACATTGTGAACAGCGAGTGAAGAGAAGATCTTGTGATCGGTCTGGGATCGTGGGGTAATGTGCATACGAGCAGTAACAGACTCGTAGATCCCATACCAGTGATGATTAGACTTGCTAGTGCTCTGTAGCAGTCGATGGGAACGGGGAAATAAGTGTTAGTGCTTTAAGGCAGATTTCCCATGTTGTTTTTAAGACGCAATCATTGTGCGCGTCACCTGTGTACGAACGCTTCACTTACCGGTGGGTCGAGGGTACGAAACAAGCCGTGTTGTGGGAGGGTTCGGTGCGCGCCATTGTACGAACGATACCGCTGTGGTACCAAGCCAGCCAGCCTACCACCACTGAGCCAGCCACCCATAGCGGGGTGCCTGATGTATGGGAATGGTGTGTGTAAGCCGGCAGTATGAATGTAAGTACCTATGTGTGTATTTCTGGTGATTAGTAGTCTCTAAAGCTTGAATTCGAGGTCAAGTGTTCCGTCGCATTGTCACGCAGCACCTGTAGGTGAAGTGAAGTGTGGACGAGGAGATAATCACCCCATTGTCAGTCCTGAGGGACGTACGTCTTGTGAGCACAGACGTACAGAGTGTGTGTGTGTGTGGGTACACACGGGAACAGAGTATATACATAGATTAGCCAAGGACTGAGAGGATGTCCATGTAATAATTATATTATTCCATTGTGGTAATTATTCATTCTTGATCGTCCGTGGGACGGAGTGATATCATTTCATGTGTAGTCTTGCAGGTGTGGAATTTCAACTGAGCGCTCAGGTATGTGGTAACGTCAGTGATTCCTGGCAATGATTATTGTGGAGTGTGCCACAGTGTGGTTTTAATTTCTTGTATTGTTCCCAGGACCGTGACAAGTGTGATTGATATATATATACATATTGTGGTTGCAGTATTAACGTAATTTTTGGTAGAATTTGGTGAGTGACGAGGCTGTCGGGAGTGGCAGCCCTCGCTCTGTCGAGTAACGTAAAACTCGGGAGTGTTTATTCGGCATGCGTGATCGATAAATCACTCACCCATGTGATTTAGGAGTGCGAGATCTCCTTAGTGTTCCCAATAACGTTTGATAGCTGTAGGCTACATGTGTCAGCAGTAATTATCTATATATATATATATAATCGTAGTGTCACGGTGCCCAGTGTTATTGTGTTATTTACTGTGTGGTGATTGCAATTTGGGACCTATGTTCTAGGGGTTATTGAGAGCACTGGGGTCATTTGCAACAGTAAATAAGTAAGTAAGTGTTGAGCAGTATTCTAATACTTGGAAATTAGAGTACTTGCAGTGTGTGTTGTTGCAAAGGGGTTGTCATTGTTAGTGATTGTTGCTAGAGTTGAGCAATCACCGTGGGTGACTGCAGTTCAGTAAAGTCATTGTGGGGGCAGTGTTCTAGAGGGTTCATGTCCTGTATGTTATTTTACTAGGTTCTGCAGTATTGTCATTGCAACCGGATTGTAACGTAAATCACTGTGATTTGTTAGTGTGATTGTCATTGTCGTGGGTGAACTCGGCTGTAGACGAGTACTTGGATATACATATATTCTCCTGTTTATCTGGTAGGACATCGAAGTCCAGTATTCAGTGAGGTGATTGCGAGGCAATTAATATAACGTAACCGAGGGAACGCCCATTGCTTTAAGAGAATTTGTTCTTTGACAATATGAGTAACGTAGAATACGTTTGGGTTAATTTACTTTCCTGCAAGCAGCTACGGTAGTCTCAAGGAGCCTAGCCACCAGCCAGATAAGAATTAGAGTATTGTCTGTCGTAATTAACGGTCAGTGGGCCGGGTAATTGACGTGTTTCAGGAAGTCAAAGTAATTAATCTCGATCCTTGTTGATCGACTCACACGAAGGCTACATTGTTCCATTAACGTAACGTCGTTATTTATGTCCGGAAGTACCGGCACTTGATTGACTCGTGGGAAGAGTAACGTCATTTAGAATAACGTAAACGTGGTGCCTAATTACTGTTATTAGCCACCTGAATTGGTCTGAGTATGGAAGGCTCAGACGGAATTCATACCTTAATGTAAATTGCTGAGCCAGTGTGAAAGGTTGCGTATTTAACTGTTTAATTATTGATCTTGAGGATAGTAATTAATTACTCTAAAGGTAATCACGAGTGATTACCGTTCTCTTAGCACTTTGGACATTGTAAATCAGAGTTTACCATCGCTGAGTGATTATTAACCGATTAACGTAACTAGTAAAGAGATTAATCAGCTGTCTTGTAGTACAGGGATTAATGGGATTTTCTCACTGAATGCTCGACGGGTAGAGTGTTGTGTAATTTCCGCGTTACTAGTGACAGTTGTAAGAGAAGGTTATTGAATTAACGTAAATGTTATTTTTATTAACGTAAATCAATTGTATTGATTGTTGATCGTCCGTGGGACGAAGTGTTAACGTAAAGATTAATTGAGGAAGGGTGCTGGAGTTGCCAGTGAACCCATTAGTTATTGATGTCATTGAAAGACTACTGATTTGATTGCATTGCAACCGCTATTGCAGGTGTAGACTGCACTGAGGCGTAGAACAGTTAGGAGGTTACTGGAGACGTGTTTCAGAACTCACTGTGTCATTTGTTGTAATTGTGATTATAGATCTGTTAGTTCTTGCTTGCTTGTTGATTCCTCTGTGGGCACGCTTATGTTCGAGTTAGTTCATTATGCAGTCCGAGGGGCTGGTGTCTAGCTGTCATCGATAGTGTCACAGGAAGGATTTCGAGTAACGTCATTGACATTCTTTTTGTTTGTTGTAGTAGTTAGTACTTTATTGAATAAACTAAGTTGTTATGTTAACACTGTCTTTTCGTTACACCCCCACACATTATTATTGTTATGCAAATGTTCTTCACACTCGACTATTGGAGACTTATTTCTGAGCTTTGGATCAAATATACGGCACCACACAACAATAAATTATTGTTGTGAGAGCCCAGGACCTACTCGTTAGATTCGCTTCGGCGAGTTACGAAGGTCGACGGCCCAAGTGGAGGGGATTTCAATTTCATTGGGGTCTCGGCGTTTGCTCGCGCCTAGTCATTGTTCGTACAGGGTCCCAAAGTGAGGAATGAGCTGCTTACTACACTGGTGTGTTAGCTAAGCAAGTCCTTCCTCAGGGACCTAGTTGAATATCACGACAGGAATAAAGGTTAAAGAATAGAGAAAATTCTTAGAAATTTTCCGAGCTCAATTCCTTATACCAATTGTATTTATTCCAATATACTGACGTAAGTCAGCACAGCAAAAAAACTCTCACAAACTGCAGTATTGTAGTTATTATTTGTAGAGCTTGACACAGAGTTATATTTTCTGCTGTTACATTTATATTTCTGCTCTGAATGTTGGTAACGGGTTGAGTACTGGCAGTTAGCATCACTGTCTGAAGGGCTGGAAGAAGGTTCATTGCTGGTTGGATACATGATCCATCAGTATATATTCTGGTCGTATTGAGAGTGTAAGTTATCATCGTGGAGAAGCTTGAGACTATAGGCTAGTGTTATTTATTATTATTTTTTGTGCATGGTTTGTCGTGTAGTAATTGCAAATAGTGATGATCAATGTGCTGGT
>WNGS01168548.1:18846-19895 GCA_020271785.1 Procambarus virginalis | reverse complement strand
TATATATATATATATATATATATATATATATATATATATATATATATATATATATATATATATATATATATATATATATATATATATATATATATATAATATATATATATATATATATATATATATATATATATATATATATATACAATGATGAAACATTAAGTAAGAGTGATGTAGCTTCTTTCACATTCAAGCAGTTTCAGAAATGAACATAAATCTGTTATCTCTTTTACTACGCAAGAAATATGCCGTTACACGTGTTCTTCATCAGTTGATTGCACTCTGCAACAGCCTCAAGAGCCTTAACTTTCACTATATTAATGGTAACATTGCCTTCAGTATTAGGGAGGAAACATTAGCTTTTTTTTTTTAACTCTCAATGGATGCTCTTAGCCTATGTCAAATTAATACATTATCGGTGGCGTATTCAATGCTGTGGAAGCCTATTCAATGTATATATATAAAGCCGGGAGAAATTGTTACCTTTTTTATGCTACTAAATGTCCTTTAATGGTTTGGTGGTAATATATATATATCCTTTATGATAAGGTTTCTGATTACCCAAAAAACTTGATGATGAGACCCGGCAATGAGTTATTTTCTCTAAAAGGAGTTTCAGATTCCTTAAGAATGTAGTCTGGGGAATTATATTCCGTGATTATTCACAAATATGCGTTTTCCCGCGAAAGGGATCATTAGGAAAATCTGAAATTAGCAACTCATTGTCGCTTGGCCTGAAGCCTATCCCCCCTTGTAAGATAATTGACTGCTGAGGATGAGCAAATTAACTTCAGGATTTGATTGGGTTATATTAGTGTTTTTTTTCGTTTTTGTTTAGGCTAAATAGTTATATTTTTTTACGGAGTAGCAAATAGTGAGTATAGGCTGAGAGAGAGTGTTGGGCGCCTGTCATATTCCTTCTGCAAGTTGCAATATGTTGATAATCTTGCAAGAGAAAATGCAAAGAAAAGTTGTCAATGCCAGTTGCCCTCGTGACCTCTCGTTTAGTGAGTCGGCGCCTTCATTATAATTGGTGATTAGTCTTACCC
>WNGS01168548.1:6346-13846 GCA_020271785.1 Procambarus virginalis | reverse complement strand
TATACATAGTTATAATATTATAAATATATGCAATATAATATTATAACATCACAAACCCAACTTGGAGGTGTGTGGAGGCTGCAATAAGGCACTTCGGAAGACTGTTGTAGGCATTGTATGTAATATTTGTAACATAAGATTTCACCTGAGTTGTACAGGATTACCTACACAATATGCAAACAGGGAAGGTACCTACTGGATCTGTGAAAGTGACATACAGGTGTGGAAAACAATGCCAAACTAATGAATGACATTCCTGAAGTACACAGGCTACAATTCACAAAAAAAACTACCAGAAATATACGCAGAGTATAAGCTAGACATAGCAACGAACTCTGAGCACAACCCAGGCGATTGAGAATTTAGAGAGTCAAAGTAGCGATGTAGAAGGACATAGCGTCGAGGTACACAAAAATGAAGGCAATATTGTAGAGCAAACTGGTGATATGAATAAGGAGATAAAAAATGAGACGAATGAGAAAGACGAAAGCAACAAGGCGAAAGATAAGGGTAATACCGAGACTAAATGCAGAAACGAGACAGTTGGAACAAAAAACACAGAGGTAGCCAAGTAGTACACGGAAACAAACAAGAAAAATACAATCACAGATGAAATATTTGCAGGTATTATGCAAAAAGGACAGTGCAGATATGGGCCCAGAGGCACGGAATGCTCATTGATGCACCCACGGAAATGCCGTAACTGGTTAGGGAAAGGCAGATGTCGTTTTGATACAGAATGTAGATATTTTCACCCTTAGCTATGCAAACTCTCAGTTAATGAGAGAAAATGCTATGATCTTCATTGCCCCGATTTCCAGGTCAGAGGTACACAGCGCTATATAAGAGGAGGAATCGCAATATAATAGCCCTGAACATTTTTTAGAGGCAGGCAGAAACGGAGGGTGAAACAGACAGGCAGAAACGTGGCAGGAGTACGGATGGAGAGGGGGAAATGCCCGAGACTGGACTATATTTCGTCATCAAGCCCACACATACTACACCCCCCAACTACACAGAGACTACCACACTTCCTCAATATCACTTCCTCAAAACTGGACAAACCATTGCCACAACACACCAGCACCCGTGGTCAGGGTAGAGAGGAGGGAGAACCACCAAAATCTTCCAGAAGTGACACACAATATGGACAATCATTCATTTTTGCAAACATTCAGTGTCTAAAGCCAAAGTCAAGAATTAAAGTCAAGTTCATAAATGGTCTCCTATTAGAGTCAACCTCCATATTTGGGGCATTCAGGGAAACTCATACAAAAGATTCCATGGATGGTGAAATCTGGATTCCAAATTATAATTATATACACAGATGTGATAGAAAAAACTAGGTCAAATGGGGGGAGTAGTAGTCGTGTAAGTATTAAAGAGGACCTGGTATGCACAGAACTACTATACTCAACTAATGAGGTGGTAGAGGTACTTTGAATTAAGGTAGAGAAACTAAACCTAAGTTATTATTTTAATATATAAACCAGCCAGATACAACGGTGAGGAATTCACAGAAGCAGATGCACAAATAGAGAACATACTTGATGACCTAGCCAACCCAGCTCCAGATATTATCTTCCTTGGAGATTTCAATTTACCGAGTCTAAGTTGGAGAATGGCAAACACAAAAAACATAGCAGGGAATGACCCGGGAAATAACCAGCCACAGGTCAGAGAACTTTTGAGATTCTGTGACAAATTCCTCCGCTCAATCAACAGATTACAGAACCAACTTGGAAAGAAAACATTAGACTTGTTATTCACAAACAATGATGAACTATATGCAGAGACATTACAATCTCAAATACTTCATACTCAGACCATAAACTCATTTCGAAGTGCGACATAGCATAAATAACGTAGTAGAAAAAATAAAAAAATAATAAAATATCTAAGGAGACCACAACCAAGCGAGAAGGATATTCAATCAATTCAATTTTCAACAATAATGAGAGGATTGACTGGGAAAAAAATAAATGTAGGACCTTTCAATCCCATTCAATGGGAGACGGTGCTTACAGAGCGGACAAAAACTCCCAACCAGGGAATAGCTCAACTGACAGCTGATGCTTACAAGTTCTGCTTGAAGCACGTGCCTGTTAGGAGGGGCAGAAAGAGGAAGAATCTAGAAAGAGAACGCAGACGACTGTATCAGAGAAGGAAAACAATTACGGAAAAACCCCAAAAAATGCTTCGGCGGACACAACTATCACAAGCAATGAAAATAAGCCTAAGCCGGGAGATCGAAGAACATCGAATGCAAACGTTGAAGCGATCATATGAGTCGGAGGAAAAGGAATTGGAACAGAAAACTATACAAGAGAATAAGGAAAATCCCGGAAATATTTTGTCACATACGCCTAAATCAAAATCCAAAACCTCGACTAGTATTGGCCGACCGTCTAATTACAAATGAAGGTACGTACACAGAGGACAACAAAGAGATTAGTGAAATTCTTAAAAGCCAGTATGAGGCTATGATTAGCACCCACACCAATTAAACAACATGAAAAAAAAAAAAATGTTGATTGACCGGCAGACAGCTTCTTTATGAATGACATTCAAGCTGCAGATAATATAACGGATATTACCACACAACCTCGGAAGACTTTGAAAGAGAAATTGACAATATGCCCATGCACTCAGCCCCTTGGCCTGACTCATGGACTTCAATATTCACCTAAAGAAAAATGTAAAGTACCAGTAGCGAGAGCAGTCAGCGTAATATGGAGAAAGGAGCCTGGATACAGGGGGGATACCAGCATCACTTAAATCTGCAGATATATAGCTCCGTTGCACAAGTTGGGGGAGTAAAGCCTTGGCAAAAAATTATTAGCGCCAGTTGCACATACATCACAACATAATACAAGTGTTTGAAAGAGTGATTAGGATTTGCAATCAAATTTTCTAGTTTTATATGGAAAACAAGGAATTGCACAATCCAGGACAACATGGTTTTAGCGCGGGAAGATCATGTATGAGTAACGATACTACTTGATTCATATTTTCCTCGCACCTGATTAACTGGTTCCGCTCTAAAACCATGTTGTCCTGGATTTTGCAATTCCTTGTTTTCCATAAAACTACGTATAAACATTTGACGTCCTACTCACAGATTGATGCAAACACTTTTAAATTATGTTGATGTTAGTGCATAAATCCATGGCACTATAAAGACACTTGAATTGCACCCAAGGCCTGCAGACCTAAGTGCTGCTGGTATCTCCCTGTATCCAGGCTCTTTCTCCCATATTACGCTGAGTGTCTCGTCTGGCACCTTACATTTCTTTATAAATATTAATTCCATGAGTCAGGGGCCCAGGGGCTGAGGCGGAGGGGGCGGCGCCAATTCAATTCGACGGGTGTATACACGCACCGCTGACTTCGCGGCGGTTGCGAGGGGCAGAGCTAGCAGAGTAGAGCGTTATATTATGCAGCTTGAATGCATTCCATTACAGAGAGGAACAGCCACTGGTCGGAGCGGACGGAAGGAAGGACATCAACTTCATGTTGTATTGTGTGCCAAAGGGAAGTCAGGATGCGAGTCGTAGCGTGGCGGCGCGAGATCCCGCCGGCGGGCGGGCTCATTGTAGGAAGAAGGTTGGCGAACCAAGAGACTCGTGACGTTCTACATATGCTGATGTACGTACCCCCAGGATACAGGTTGAGTCTACAAAGAGAGCTCCCGAGTCGGCTTGTATGCTAGAGTTTTCGAGTGCCGTCACGATCAGGACGCTTGACTTCTCGAGAGAAATCGCTGGTTCCATAGTGGCGCCCCACACAGCACACAGATGGTCGATCAAATAATGGTCGAGGTTTTGGATTTGATTTTGCATATGTGAACAAAAAACAGTTCGGCATTTTCCCTTATTTCTTCTTGTATAGCTCACGTTCCAATTCCAGTTCCTCAGACTCATATGATTCGCTTCAACGTTTGTTCGATTTCTTCGAGCTCCCTGCTTAGGCTTATTTTCCTTGCTTGTGATAGTTGTGTGGCCGAAGCATTTCGTAATTTTTTCCTTCTACTGTACAGGTCGTCTGCCGTTTCTCTTTCTAGAGTGTTCCTCTTTCGCCCCCTCACCGGCCACGTGCTTCAAAGCAGACCTTGTAAGCTTCAGCTGACAGTTGAGCTATTCCCTGTGTGGGATTTTTGTCTCTTAAGACCGTCTTCCATTGAATGGGTGAAAGGTCCACATTTATTTTTTCCCAGTCAATCCTCTAATTGTTGAAATTGAATTGATGAATATCCTTCTCGCTGTTGGGTCTCTTAGACCTACAACCGTTATTTATGCTACTTCGCACTTCAATCAGCTTATGGTCTGAGTATGAAGTTCTGAGATTGTTATGTCTCTGATTAGTTCATCATTGTTTGCTAATAACAAGTCTAGTGTGTTTCGTTCCTAGTTGGTTCTGTATATCTGTTGATTGAGCGAGATTTGTCACAGAATCTCAAAAAGTTCTCTGACCTGTGGCTGGGTTTTTCCCGGGTCATTCCCTGCTTGATTATTTGTGTTTGCCAGTTCCATCTTAGACCGGTTAAATTGAAATCATCCAAGGAAGAGAATATCTGGAGCTGGGTTTGCTAGGTCATCAAGTATGTTCTCTATTTGTGCATCTGCTCTGGACATCCTCAACCGTTGTATCGGCGGTTATATCTTAAAATAATAATTAGATTTAGGTTCTCTACCTTAATTCCAAGTACCTCTGCCATCTCATTAGTTGAGTTTAGTAGTTCTGTGCATACCCGGTCCTCTTTAATATACGACCTACTCCTCCATTTGACCTAGTGTTTCTAACATCTGTAATAATTTATAATTTGGATTCCAGATTTCACCATCCATGGAATCTTTTGTATGAATTTCCGTGAATGCTCCAAATTTGGAGTTTGACTCTAATAGGAGACCATTTATGAACTGAACTTATTCTGACTTGCTGGATAGACCTTGAATGTTTGCAAATATGAAGATTGTCCATATTGTGTGTCACTTCTGGATGATTTTGGTGGTTCTCCCTCCTTTCTACCCTGACCCAGGGTGTGTTGTTGTGGCAATGGTTTGTCCAGTTTGGAAGTGATATTGGGAGTGTGTAGTCTCTGTGTAGTTGGGGGGTGTAGTATGGTGGGTTGATGAATGGAAATGTGTCCAGTCTCGGGGCAGTTCCCCCTCTCCATCTGTACTCCTTCAATGTTTCTGCCTGTCTGTTTCTCACTCCGTTTCTGCGCGTCCTTAAAAAAGTTTTCAGGGCTATTATATTGGAATTCCTATTTATTTAGCGCTGTGTACCTCTGACGTGGAAATCGGGGCGAATGAAAGATCGTAGCATTTCCTCTCATTAACTGAGAGTTTGCATAGATTAGGGTGAAAATATCTAGATTCTGTATCAAAACGACATCTGCCTTTCCCAAACCAGTTCCGACATTTCCGTGGATGCATGAATGAGCATTCCGTGCTTCTGGGCCCATATATGCCAATGGGCATTTGCATAAGTTAATACTGAGCACGAATAGAGTATAGGGCTGAGACCCATATTTGTACCAATAACTAGTGATTTGTATTTTGGTAATGCGTGCTTGGATCAGTGTGACGACTGGCTACCTGTCGAAGGGAAATATAAATTTGTTCCAAGCTTTGCTCTCGTTTCTGCATTATTCTCAGTATTACCCTTATCTTCGCCCTTGTTGCTTTCGGCTTTCTCATTCGTCTTCATTTTTGCCGTTATTCTATACACCCAGTTTGCTCGCCACTCACTGCCTTCACTTTTGTGTACCTCGACGCTATGCCCTTCTACATTGCTACTTTGACTCTCTAAATCTCAATCCCTGGAAGTTGTGATTCAGAGTTTCGTTCTGGTCTTATATACTATGCATATATTCTGGTAGTTGTTTTTGGAATTGTAGACTGGGTACTTCAGGAATGTCTTCATTAGGTTTGGAAGGTTTTACCACAACGTTCTGTCACTTTCCACAGATCCATAGGTACCTTCCCGTTTTGCATATTGTGTAGGTAACTCTGTACAACTCAGGTGAAATCGTATGTTACAGAATATACTTACAATGCCTACAACAGTCTTCCGAAATGCCTTATTGCAGCCTCCACACACCTCCCATTGTGGCGTTTTATATGTATAATATTATATGCATATATTTAATTAATATTATACATATGTATATTAAGTATATATGTGAACAGTATATTATAATTATTACATAGGTTGTATTTGTTAGAAGTTTTGTGGGGGGGTATTACTCGCCTTGTGGAGAAAATATGGACCTCTTGGGACCGTCTAGTTGACCGTTGTGGTCCCAGGTCTGGGGCAGGATGTCACCGGTCTGCCCATTACTTGATTTATAACACATGCGGATTAACTTTTGCCTGTATTTTCCTAAGCGAATTTCTGCTTTCTTCCGGCATACAATGTTATTAACTTAATCTATTACTAGTTCCTAAACCTACTTGCCCATATTACAATATATATTGCTGATATATTATCACTGAGGGAGAATACTGTTACTGAGGGACTCCCTTAAACTGTGTAGGCCTCGTGGCTGGGGTGTAAACACACGTGTGATGCCTCCTCCACAACTTTACATTTATACGTTTTCTATGAACAATTCTCGAACATGCTATTCACTAATTTATAGTTAGGTTACACGTTCACTTCCCTGTTTCACCGTATCACTGCTCGCAATATTTGATATATATCGCTTTTTGCCTGTACACATGAGCCTGTTGGCACTGGCTCACCACGTGGGGACCACGTGTTATTCTGTAGTTTAATCAAGTTCCATTTGAATTTTCGGATCAACCTTTCCTACGGGTCACTATGCACATGGGGATCACTGTGGGCCTTAATCCATAGTTGTAATCCTAAACAAATCCTGGGTTTATTCCAGTGTTTCACGGAGCGCGACGACGACAGGTCTGTCCCCTAACCCGCGAAACCCTCATAGAGCCCTTCTTGCGTGTGTGTGTGTGTGTGTGTGTGTGGGTGTGTGTGTGTGTGTGTGATGTGTGTGTGGTGTGTGTGTGTGTGTGTGGTGTGTGTGTGTGTAGCTATATGAATGAATGTAATAGTTCTTGTGTAATTTTGGCACTCTATAGGGCTTTTGGGTCATACTAAACGGGTCCTGTGTAAACCCAACCCCCTCTCACCTATTAGGCTAGGCAGCCTATTCTTGAACCTATTGAACTGTCTCAGAACATACTTGACAGTATTCTATTCTCAAACCACTACTTACTTATTTCCCTCCTAAAACGAAGTTAAGTTCGTACCCCACTGTTGTGGGTTCGGATATTCCCGCCCCCTTAAAATATTGTTTTGCCTGTATCCCTTGTTTATCACCCGTAATTCCCTTGTTTAATTCTAATTCCTTTGTTTATACCTAAGCCGTTGTTTATAGCTAACTTCCCTTTCTCCATTCCTTATACGTTCTACTCTTGGTTCTGTCTACCTTTTAACCATTGAGGCTTCCTACCTCGGCTGGAACTTGAGCTC
>WNGS01168547.1:0-65694 GCA_020271785.1 Procambarus virginalis | reverse complement strand
GAGTGTATATGTAAGGTAGGCTGCGCCATTATTGAGACGTAAATGACAAATACAAAACAAACGGAACACATTTGAAACGAAGAAAGATTGTTATAATGGAGCAGCCTACCTGACGAAGGAAACCTTTTTGACATTTGTTGTATATCAGACATTTCATTTCTTTTTGTTACAAAAACGTCAATGCTTTGCAACATCTCAGCAGTCACCCCTTATATCCAGCATCATTAGCATCTTTAAACAAGAACAACATAATTATGTGCATCGTCGGAGGCGTCTAAGAATGTGCAAGAAGCAGCGCGACCCCACCATGTGGTGTTGACGTTACTGAAACCAGCGTTCGTCATACGGGACGATTTGACGCCGATCGGGCCGTTCGTTACCCAAAATGTTCGTCTTTTGGGGCGATCGTTATGACGTGGGTACCACGTATGTGTATATATGTAATATATATATATATATATATATATATATATATATATTATATATATATATATATATATAATATATATATATATATATATGCGAACAAGCCTGAATGGTCCCCAGGACTACATGCGAATGAAAACTCACACCCCAGAAGTGACTCGAACCCATACTCCCAGGAGCAACGCAACTGGTATGTACAAGACGCCTTAAACCACTTGACCATCACGACCGGACATAATGAGGTGATAGCCGAAGCTATTTGAACCACCTCACCGCCGGCACTCGGATGGTTATCTTGGGCATAGCATTTTACCAAATCACCTCATTCTTTGGAGCACACGTGAGGAACACAAATGCGAACAAGCCTGAATGGTCCCCAGGACTATATGCGAATGAAAACTCACACCCCAGAAGTGACTCGAACCCATACTCCCAGGAGCAACGCAACTGGTATGTACAAGACGCCTTAAACCACTTGACCATCACAACCGGACATAATGAGGTGATAGCCGAAGCTATTTGAACCACCTCACCGCCGGCACTCGGATGGTTATCTTGGGCATAGCATTTTACCAAATCACCTCATTCTTTGGGGCACACGTGAGGAACACAAATGCGAACAAGCCTGAATGGTCCCCAGGACTATATGCGAATGAAAACTCACACCCCAGAAGTGACTCGAACCCATACTCCCAGGAGCAACGCAACTGGTATGTACGAGACGCCTTAAACCACTTGACCATCACGACCGGACATAATTTGGGAGTATGGGTTCGAGTCACTTCTGGGGTGTGAGTTTTCATTCGCATATAGTCCTGGGGACCATTCAGGCTTGTTCGCATTTGTGTTCCTCACGTGTGCCCCAAAGAATGAGGTGATTTGGTAAAATGCTATGCCCAAGATAACCATCCGAGTGCCGGCGGTGAGGTGGTTCAAATAGCTTCGGCTATCACCTCATTATGTCCGGTCGTGATGGTCAAGTGGTTTAAGGCGTCTTGTACATACCAGTTGCGTTGCTCCTGGGAGTATGGGTTCGAGTCACTTCTGGGGTGTGAGTTTTCATTCACATATATATATATATATATATATATATATATATATATATATATATATATATATATATATATATATATATATATATATATATATATATATATATATAATGACAGTGTACGACCACGGAGGAAAATTGAAACAGGAATTTCCTTAAGTACTTTCGTATTAATACATCTTCAGAAGGAGTGGTTTTACAGGTCGAGTACTGGACATAAATAGGCAGGAGAGAATGGTGGAGTGAGGTGAGGTACACTACGTGTTCACTGCAGAGGGCCTATTGGCCCATCCGATGCAGCAACCACACACAGGCCCACATAGATAATTATAGCATAAAATAGTAAATATTTACAATGAATTAGTGAGACAAATGTGTTCCATGATCCTACTTAAATCACCATTTAATTGATCTATTAAAATGGATTAAGTTATATAGACCACTGCTAATGTTCAAATTACTTTCTTTTGTGATCTGTATCAAAGCAGATTCAATTATGTTTCTGTTATAGGTGCTTTTACAATTCGTTATTGAAGAAGCCATTTCCCAATCAATTTGGTGAGCATCTTCTGACAGATGAACAAACAAAGCATTAGACAATTGGCCATGTCTTACAGAGTATTTATGTTGCGAAATCTACATTTCAAATCTTTAGATGTTTGCCCAACATAGAACTTATTACAGTCTTTTTACAGAAAGACTGTAATAAGGACTGTAATTCCTCGCTCTACCTCGCCCCTGGAGGTAGAGCGAGGAATAGAGTGGAGGGCAGCGTCTAATATGGTGTCATGAAAAAGGAGTAGGGCTCGACGGTGAGGCAGATAGGAGAGGTCAGAAAGAGTAGCATGTAAAGTGAATAGATTCCAGTCAGCCTTGTCAGCCTTGGCAAACTGCCACCTAGGGAAGGAGAGAGAAGGGTGAAAAGAGAAAAAGGTGACAAGGATGGGGAAATGGTCACTGTTATGGAGGTCACAAAGAACCCACCACGTGAAATCTAAATAAAGAGAAGACGAAAAAGAGGGAGGTGGTGATGAGGAACAGGAACTATAGGAGGGGTAAAAGTCAAAGCATGACATGAGGCGAGAGGAAGGATGTTGCAAGGACCGCGCAAGATATCAAAGACAGTAGCAATCACGGTGATCCTGGAAAGATAGGAAGGCAGTATCAACATACAAGCTGAGGGTGGGAGTCGAACGAAAGGTACCAGAGCTGAGGCGCAACCCAGTATGGTGCAAAGCATCAAGACGGCGAAGAGTAGGAGGAGACGAGTAAGCAGGGCAACCATAATCGAGTTTAGACAGGACGAGAGACGAATGTAAAGAGAAGAGTGTGCGGCTATCAGCTCCCCAAGAAGTATGGGACAAAACCTTAAGGATGGTAAGGGTCTTGGAGCATTCAACTCGGAGGTAAGAGATATGAGGCGACCAAGACAAACGAGTGTCAAAGATTAACCCCAAAAGCTTAGCGGACTCCCTGAAAACAAGGGGATGACCATAAAGCGAAAGAGGGACAAAGAACGACATGCTTCTGAGTAAAAGTCAAGCACAAGTCTTAGACATAGAGAACTTGAAGCCATGATCAGTGGCCAAGATGACATGGCATCAATTGCAAGTTGAAGCCACCGTTGAAGGAGAGGCGAATCATCATCCCGACAGCAAAGGGTAAGATCGTCGACATAGAGAGCGGAGAAGACGCTAGAAGGAAGGAAACAAGACCACTGAGGGCAACTAGAAAAAGAGTAGTGCTCAGAACACTACCTTAGGGTACACCCTCATATCGCCTAAAAGGGGCAGAGAGAGTGGCACCAAGCCTTACTCGAAAGAAACGAGAGATGAAGCTTTGGAGGCAGAGAGGGAGATTACCACGAAGGTAAGATGAATGAAGTTGTGACAGAATATGATATCTCCAGGTGGTGTCACAAGCCTTTTCCAGGTCAAAGAAGACGGCAACAACAGAGGTCTTCGCAGCAAAAGCAGTACGAATATAGACCTCCAAGTTCACCAGGACATCTGTTGTGCTGTTGCACTTGCAAAAACCAAATTAAGAAGGGGAGAGGTGGTGAGTGTTCTAAAAACCACATCAGACAAACGTTAACCATACATTACGTTTGCAGACAACTCATGAGGGCAATAGGGTGGAAGTCCTTAGGAAATGTCCCAAGAGACCCTGGAAACATAACAGGGAGGACATCGAGCCAGTCCTCAGGTACTGAAGACGACTCTCAGACCCGATTATACTCAGTAAATACCGAGACATGCACAGAGGGAGATGGCAAAGCATCTCATAAAGAATGCCATCGTAGCCCACTGCCATAGAACCACAGAGGGACTGGGCAGACTTAAGTTCAGAGAAAGAGAGAAAGGATCGTTATAGGGAAGGTTGAGATGAGTGCAGAAATCTAAAGGACAAGATTCAAGAACAGGCTTATGAGGAAGGAAAGATTGAGGAAGATGAGAACCAGAGCTAACAGACGAAAAGTGGGAACCCAGTTCGGTCGCGACGTGCATCGGGTCCACCACAAGAGTACCATGGAGGTGGAGGACCGGCGAGACATCAGGAGCAAACTTACCCACTATCTTGCGGATACCCTTCCAGATCTGTGGCAGAGTATTTTCGGACGTAATGGTGGAAACATAAGACCTCCAACACTCACGTTTATCTGTACAGATGGTCCTATGGACCACTGAACTCGCCTTCCGAAACAAAAGACAAGAATCAGCCATCTGCCTGTGGCAGTGTCTCTTCCAGGCTGCATGCTTATTGCAGACAGCCCAAGCACAGTCCACATTCCACCAGGGAACGCACTTCCGTGCTTCCTGAGAGGTAGAGCGAGGAATAGAGTGGAGGGCAGCATCGAAGACAGTGTCATGAAGGAGGAGGGCGCGAGGGAGAAGCAAAATGGAGAGGTTGGAGAGAGTAACACAGAGGGTAAATTGATGCCAGTCAGTCTCGGCAAACTGCCACCTAGGGAAGGAGAGGGGAGGGTGAAAAGAAAAAAGGTAACAAGGATGGGGAAATGGTCACTGCCATGGAAGTCATCAAGAACTCGCCATGTGAAATTCAAGTAAAGAGACAATGAGCAAAGAAAAAATCAAGACAGGAAAGGGTGCAGTCCGAGAGTCCAAATGAGTAGGCTCATCAGAATTCCTTAGAGACAGGGAAGAAGAGAGGATGAACGGTTCGATAAGGCGACCCCGGCTGTTTGTCATAACATCACCCCAGAGGGTATGTCGACAACTGAAATCACACAGTAGGAGCACAGACTCTGGCAAGGAGTCCACTAGGTGTTTAAGATCGGGAAGAGAAAGCGGCACATTTGGGGGGAGATAAATGGAACAAACTGTGTACCATTTACGCACAAAGACACAGGCAACAGAACATTGGAGAGGTGATGGAAAAAGTAAGGGGATGAAGGGAACATCAGAATGAATCAAAAGCAGAAAAGTTATTGATCCCAGCAAAAGCTGAAGGGGGGGGGGGCAGGGGGAGAGAAAGGAATAATCACAGAAGTGACCAGGATGAGCACCAAGCATTGGCTCCTGGAGACGGACACAAAGGAGCGAAAACTATGAAATAAAAAATTGGAATTCATGGGAATTGGCGTAATATCCATGAATATTCCATTGAAGAATAGACATCGACAAAAAGAGAAAGGACAGGAACAGAGAACAATGAAGAAACAAAGGTTAAAAAGGAACACAGCATGTCAAAGAAGTGCAGGATCAGGATCAGGGTCAGCAAAGTCAGGGTTAGGGGGCATGAGTAAACTGAGTAAGTGTGGAGGGAAGGGAGTGGGAGGACAGATCAGAGGCAGATGAGCAGGGTCCAGAGGAGGAAGCAACCAAGAGGGACTGTCAAGGACAGCAGGAGGGGCAGAAACTGGGGAGCACACCTCAGCAAGGGCAGGAACCGAGAGGGTAGCGGGGGCCAAAGAAACCTCCAAAGCAGGAACAGGGGGCTCGACCAGCGAAATGGGAGGGATGGAGCGATGGAGTCAGAGGAAGGGGGGCGAGGATGAAAGTGAAGCTTTCTTACCAGCCGGGGAAGAGGAAGGAGATAAGCCAGGCTTTCGCTTCTGACTCAGAGAGACAGGTATTCCAGCAGCAATGTACTGGGCAACAGACTCAAACGTCTCAACAGAAGAAGAACGAGAGCGAACAACACGATGATCGCTAGGAGAAGGATGGACATCAGACCACACAGACAGGCGGCGTGGAGAGCTAAGAGATGGAGGAGAAGGATGGGAAGGAGGATCAAAGGGAGATGAGAAAGAAGACACAGGAGACATGACAGACTGGGTAGAAAGAAGGGGAACCCCAGACAGAGAACCAGGAGGAGGACCCTTCGGGTCAGAATGTAAAGGAACAGGGGAGCAGGCGGTGAGCGTGTCCGGGTCTAAGGCCTGGAAACTGTTGTGAGACTGAGGAAGGTGGGAAGGACGAGGAAAGGAAGAGCGCAACACGTGAGCGTAAGAAACCCCAGCGAAAGGGGGAAGAGGTGGACGGTGAACTTGGGGCCCTCGCCTCAGGAAAAGACAAACGTTCCCAGTGCTTCAAGTTGAGGATGGCTGCCTCAAGTTTGTAATGGATACACGCGCGAGAGAAGGTAGGGTGGGCCTCACTGCAATTGAGGAAGCGGGCCTGGGGAGAAGTGCACTCCGACTTAGAGTGACCTTCGTTCCCACACATAGGACAGAGAGAGAGAGAATACTGGAGCATTTGAGGGCACCAAGTCCGAACTTCCAGCACTTATTACAAAGCCGAGAAGAGGGTATGTACTCCTGAATGGAGCATTTGGCACCAGCGAGAATAACAGAGGGCGGAAGTGTCCGACCATCAAAGGTAATTTTCACAAG
The DNA here is from genome assembly GCA_020271785.1 of Procambarus virginalis. NCBI lineage: Eukaryota > Metazoa > Arthropoda > Malacostraca > Decapoda > Cambaridae > Procambarus > Procambarus virginalis. The sequence continues at coordinate 59,362 of WNGS01168547.1, read as the reverse complement.
CCAAAGGGACAGACGGCGATGGCCACGAGGGGGTCGTGAACGTGTAAACCTGGAGAACAGAATGGCCTTGGGCCTCAAAAACATGTTTAATATCCTCATGGCAGTCCTTGAGGTTCCTAATACTGGTTGCAACATGGTGTGGGAGGAGAACAGTGCCAACACTGGCACTTAACTGAGCATTCTTGGAGACCCAAACAGGGGAGTCACCCCAATGCAGGACAAAGTCGCCAAGTGGACAGCTGCATCCCGAGAAAGAGCAGCAATAACACGCGTACTGAGATGGGTTGGGTTAAAAGCAGAGGCATCTACTGAATCAACAAGGTGCCTATGGAGGGAGAAATCATCAGGAGTAGAATCTAAATGATGGAGGTTAAAGTGCTTAGTCCACGTAGCAAGATCAAACAAGGCATGGTATGAATTGGTATGGAAAAGAAACATGTGAGAGCGGCCATGGCGGGGATAGGGGACGAGGTAGTCACCACAAGGGGGCTTGGGGCTCGACCCTACCACAAAAGAGGAGGGGAGCGAGGGAGTAGTCCAGTCTGGGCCCAATGTAGTGGGTGCTACAGAGCCCAATCTTCCAGCACAGTCCGACTCAGGGGCCTGGTCACCCACTCCTATGAGCCTGGGAAAGAGAAGTCATTTCATTATCCATGCAGCAGTCTTTCTAAAAGTTTGGGGCCTGGAACCAAGGGATACCACCTACCAGGGCAGCTAAGGAGGCCGAGCGCAGGCCAGTGCAAGAAGGGTGCATCGTCCCCAGCGGTGCCCCCCCCCTTTTTAACAGGGAGTCCTACTGCATAGTTCATTCTCCCACACTATTGCAAAGACCCCACTCCCCCTATTGTCCCAGCCTGGACACCCAGCCATCTACTCAGGGCTACCCCTCCAGCGGGCGGCCCGATGGCTCACAAGGCCCCTACATGGTACCCATCTGCATGTACAACACACAAAGAGGGGACAATGGCAACCCTCACTAGTCCCAGGGTGGTGTACGTGAGCCCCTCACCACAACAAGGTGACACCACAGAGGGGAGAGGCATGAAGAGCAGATGCACTCCTTAACAGAGCATCTGGCACCAAGAGTTACGGAAGACGGAAGGGACCTATCAAAAGTGATTTTCATTACACAAAGAGACTGGCCATGACAACCACAAGGGGGGTCGAGTAACATATTAATCTGGAGGATAGAATGGCCTTGGGCCTCAAGGATATGTTTAATATCCTTATGGCAGTCTTTAAGTTCCTTATCAACAGTCGCTACATGGTATGGGAGAATAACTGTGCCAATCCTGGCATTTATTTAACCAGGCAGTTTTTGATATTCGAACCAGTGTCTCCCCAATGCAGGACAACGAGGCTAAGTAAACAGCTGCTTCCCGAGGAGCTGTAACAACACGTGTACCAGTATGGGTGGGGTTAAAAGTGACAAAGGTATCCACCAAATCAACTAGAGAAGGAGTAATTAGGTCAAGTGGAGGAGTAGGTCTGTATATTAAAGAGGAGCTGGCATGCACAAAGCTCCTGAACTTGACCAATGAGGTGGTAGAGGTACTTAGAATCAAGGTAGAGAATATAAATCTAATTATTATTCTAATATACAAACCACCAGATGCAACAGTTGACGAATTCACTGAGCAGATTTACAAAATAGAAAATAGCCTTGATAACCTAGCAAACCCAGTACCAGATATTATCTTCCTTGGAGACTTCAATCTACCCAGTTTACAATGGAGAACAGTAAACAATAATATTATAGCATGAAATCAACCTGGAAATAACCAATCACAGGTCAGAGAACTACTGAAATTCTGTGACAAATTCTCACTCAGTCAGCAGATTACAGAACCAACTAGGAATGAGAACATGCTGGACCTCATATTCACGAACAATGATATAAGCTAATCAGAGACATTACTGTCTCAGACACTACGTACTCGGACCACAAGCTCATTGAAGTGCAAACTAACATTAATAACGGTAGTAGGCCCAAGAGAAACAATAAGCGAGAAGGGCTATTCAATAAATTATATTTAAATAATAAAAGGATAGACTGGGAGAAAATAAACAGGGAACTTACAAACATTCAATGGGAAAATGTTTAAGTAATAAAAATCCTACACAAGGTCCAACTTAGAAAGAGAATGCAGACGACATTACAAAAGAAGTAAAAAGTTAACAGAAATGCTGAAGCAGACACGACTTTCCATACAAAGAAGGAATAATTTAAACAGGGAGATTGAAGAAATCGAACAGAGACTGAAGCATTCATATCAGATTGAAGAAAGGCAACTAAAACAGAAAGCAATTCAAGAAATAAAGAAAAACCCAAAATATTTCTTTACATATACTAAATCAAAAGCAAAAACCACTGCCAGTATTAGACCTATTCGTACTAGTGAAGGTTCATACACTGAGGATGACAAAGAAATTAGTGAAATCCTAAAAAAGCAATGTGAGGACATGTTTAGCGCCCCGATACACAGTACGCAAGTGGGAGATCTGGACAACTTCTTTATGCGTGATATCCAAACCCCTGTAAATATAACTGATATCAACACGAGCATGGCAGGTTTTGAAAGAGAAATTTATAATATGCCCATGCACTCAGCCCGGGTCCAGACTCATGGAATTCAATATTTATAATGAAATTCAAAGTGCCAGTAGCACAGGCACTAGTATAGTGTGGAGGAAGAGCTTGGACACGGGGGAGATACCAGATGCGCTTAAAGCAGGAGACATAGCCCCTCCACACAAGGGAGGTAGCAAAGCATTGGCAAAGAATTAAAGACCAGTTGCACTAACTTCCCACATAATAAAAGTACTGTATTTGAGAGTACTAGTACTTAGGTCACTAGTTTCATGGAGATCAATGACCTCCACAATCCAGGCCAACATGGATTTAGAGCAGGAAGATCATGCCTGTTACAACTACTTCCTCTTACAGCTACTTCCCTGAAAAACATTCCCAAGTCACAGAGATTATCATTCACAGACAAGATACCAGTGATATATGCGGACTGGGAAAAGACAACATTGGTTAACGACCAAAACCCAGGAACAGATAGTTTAGATTGTTTAGAAAACCGCAGCAGTAATGTGGAGGAAGAGGGTATTGTAGTACATAATAACAGCAATATTGCAGAGCCAGGTAATATAAACGATGAGAGCAACAGTGAGACAGAGTGCATAAATGAAGGAATTGGGACGAAAAGCTGAGATGGCTCCAATAAAGAGGTAGACAAGACAGACAGATATAAATACCTTGAAAAATGCAAAACCAGAACACATTTGCAAATTCTACGCTAAAGGAATATGCAAATATGGAAATGGAATGGAAAATAGGAACAAAATGCCGTTTTGGAACAGGGTGTAGATACTTCCACCCCAAATTATGTCAATTTTCAATAAGGGACAAAAATGCTACAATCTTCAGTGTCCGGAATTCCACGTGAGAGGTACACAGCGTTATAGACGGGAAGATCAATATGACACTACTGGCAATTTTTTAGAGGAAGGCAGAAACAGAATAGAAAATATAAGAGAGAGGAACAGTCAGATGGAACCACTACAGGATTACAGAGGGGAAGGGAGATACCCACAAGACTGGAATACACATTACCAACGAATACACAGGTACTACACCACACAACACCCGCCCCACTACCGAAACTGGACGAATCACTTCGGAAACAACACACCCTGGACGCAAACACAGTGGCCTCCTTACCGGAGCCTTAGATATTAACACCAAGTAAGGCATCCAGCACTTACACTACCACGATAACAGCATTTATATTTGCCAACATTCAAGGTATAAAAACACGCAAATCCAACAAAGTTCACTTTATAGATGGTCTCCTTCATGAGGCAAATGCAGTGTTTGCAGCCCTAACAGAAACCCACACAAAGGACTATCATTATGGTGAAATATGGATCTCAGAGTACAATCTTTTCAGATGTGATAGGAAACATCGGCTTCAGGGTGGGGTCAGCCTATACATCAAAGACACACTCATCTGTACTGAGCTGCTAAACACCTCAAATGATATGGTGGAAGTGCTGATAATCAAAATAGAGATCCTAAATGTAGTTATTGTCCTTGTATATAAGTCACCGGAGGCAAACCCTCAGCAGTTTAAAGACCAACTAATGAAAATAGAACACTGCTTGGAAAACCTCACAAATCCAGCTCCGAACATCATCCTGCTTGGGGACTTCAACCTACGGCACCTGAAATGGAAGCACCTGGCTAATACAGTAATATCAGAAAGAATACCAGGAAGTAGCCTTAATGAACAGGCACATGCAAATGACCTGCTACGGATGTGCGACAGGTTTGCCTTAAACCAGCAAATAGTAAAACCAACTAGGAAGGAGAACACGCTGGACCTCATTTTCACTAATAATGATGAATTGATCAGGAACATGATGATTACAAATACCTGTTACTCAGATCACAACTTAATTGAAGTTATGACAACCATGGGGAATAGACCTTCAAAACCAGTCCAGATTCCCGGTGGAGGAGATTTCAGCAAATTAACTTCAATAATAAACAGATAAACTGGGAGCAAATAAACCAGGACTTCACAGAAATAAACTGGGAAGAACAGCTAGAAAATGCGAACCTGAACCAGTGCCTGGAAAAAATAAGCTCAGTAGCACTAGAAATATGTACAAACCGCATCCCCCTAAGAAAAAAGAGGAAGAGATGCAGATTGGAACGAGAACGTCGTTCCCTATATAGGCGAAGAAAACGAATCGCGGAACAACTTGAGAGTCGCACCCTATCTCAGGAACGGCGAAGAAGGTTAGGTAGAGGAATAGAAAAATTGAACTCAAGCTACAAGAATCATACAAAACCCAGGAGAGGCAAAGAGAGCAAAAGGCCATCAGTGAAATAGAGAGAAACCCGAAATATTTTTTCTCCTATGCAAAATCAAGATCAAAAACCACATCTAGTATCGGGCCCCTGCGAAAGGGAGATGGAACTTTCACCGATGACAACAAAGAAATGAGCGAGCTACTGAGGAAGCAGTACGACTGTTTTCAGCGAGCCATTAAACTCACTAAAGATTGATAACCCAAATGAATTTTTCATGGATATGATACCAACATCAAATCATATATCAGACGTCACCCTATCCCCACTGGACTTTGAAGAAGCCATAAACAGTATGCCTATGCACTCTGCACCAGGCCCGGATTCTTGGAACTCCATATTCATCAAGAACTGTAAAAAACCACTATCGCAGGTCCTTCACATTCTGTGGAGACAAAGCCTAGATACTGGCGTTATTCCTGATATACTAAAAACAGCAGAGATAGCACCACTTCATAAAGGAGGAAATAAGGCAGAGGCAAAAAATTACAGACCGATAGCGTTAACATCGCACATCATAAAAATTTTTGAGAGAGTGCTAAGAAGTAAGCTCACAAAATACATGGAATCACAGCATCTCCATAACCCCCGACAACATGGTTTCAGAACAGGGCGCTCTTGCCTGTCGCAGTTGCTGGACCACTATGATATGGCATTAGATGCTATGGAAGACAAACAAAACGCTGATGTAATTTACACAGATTTCGCAAAAGCTTTTGATAAATGTGACCATGGTGTTATTGCACATAAAATGCACTCAAAAGGAATTACCGGAAAAATAGGCAGATGGATCTACAATTTCCTGACCAACAGAACCCAATGTGTAATAGTCAACAAAATAAAATCCAGCCCATCAACCGTTAAGAGCTCAGTCCCTCAGGGTACTGTGCTTGCTCCAGTACTTTTTCTCATCCTCATGTCGGACATAGACAAGAACACAACCTATAGCACTGTATCATCCTTTGCAGATAACACCAGGATCTTCATGAGAGTAGGCAACATAGAGGACACAGCAAACCTCCAGTCAGATGTAGATCAGGTCTTTCTATGGGCTACAGAAAATAATATGGTGTTTAACGAAGATAAGTTCCAGCTCATGCGCTATGGAAAAAATGAAAATATAAAAACGGAAACCACATACAAAACTCAGACAAATCATAACATAGAACGAAAAGGCAATGTAAAGGATTTGGGTGTACTCATGTCGGAAGACCTTACCTTTAAAGAACACAATAAAGTAGCCGTCACAACTGCACGAAAAATGACAGGTTGGATAACAAGAACTTTTCACACTAGAGATGCTATACCGATGATGATACTTTTCAAAACGCTTGTGCTCTCTAGAGTGGAGTACTGCTGCACAATGACAGCCCCTTTCAAAGCTGGAGAAATTGCTGACCTGGAGAGCATGCAGAGATCCTTTACTGCTAGAATCCACTCAGTAAAACATCTAAACTATTGGGAACGACTAAAGAGCCTAAATCTGTACTCCCTTGAGCGCAGGCGGGAGAGATACACAATAATTTACAAATGGAAAATATTAGAGGGGCTGGTCCCAAACCTGCACACAGAAATAACATCACATGAGACCAGAAGACATGGCAGGATGTGCAGAATACCCCCGTTGAAAAACAGAGGTGCAACTGGTACTCTGAGAGAGAACTCTATCAACATCAGGGGCCCGAGACTGTTTAACACGCTCCCGCTACACATAAGGGGCATAACTGGCAAACCCCTCACAGTGTTCAAGAGAGAACTGGATAAGCACCTCCAAAGGATACCTGATCAACCAGGCTGTGACTCATATGTCAGGCTGCGAGCAGCCGCGTCCAACAGCCTGGTTGATCAGTCCAGCAACCAGGAGGCCTGGTCGATGACCGGGCCGCGGGGACGCTAAGCCCCGGAAGCACCTCAAGGTAACCTCAAGGTACTTGACCATTACGACAAAATCACTGAGGCATTAGAAGAAAAACAGAGTGCAAATGTGCTATACACAGATTTCGAAAAGACATTCGATAAATGTGACCATGAAGTGATAGCACACAAAATGAGGTCAATGGGAATAACTGGTAAAGTAGGACGCTGGATACTCAGTTTTCTGTCGAACAGAACAAAGAGAGTAACAGTCAACCATATAAAATCGAGTCCAGGCGCAGTTAAAAGCTGCAGTACCTCAAGGTACAGTCCTTGCACCACTGCTTTTCCTTATTCTCGTATCAGATATAGACTCAAATACAAGGCACAGCTTCGTATCATCCTTTGCAGATGACACAAAAATCAGCATGAAAATTACCTCTGCTGAAGATATTGAAAAACTACAAGCAGATATTAATAAAGTTTTCGACTGGGCATCAGAAAATAACATGATGTTTAACAGCAATAAATTCCAGGTACTCAGATACAGTAAAAGTGAGAACCTTAAACATAATACAGGGTACAAAACACAATCAAATTTGCCCATAGTAGGAAAGAAACATGTAAAGGATTTGGGAATAATGATGTCTGATGACCTAAATTTTAGGGAGCATAACCAAGCAAATATTGTGGCAGCCAGGAAAATGATAGGATGGATTACGAGAATTTTCAAATCCAGGGATCCCATCACAATGGTTGTACTCTTCAAATCACTTGTGCTGTCCTGTCTTAAGTACTGCTCAGTACTCACTTCCTCATTTAGAGTAGGAGAGATTGTTGAAATAAAGGAAGTACAGAGAACATATACGGGATACATAAACGAGATAAAGCATCTAAATTATTGTGATCGTCTCAAAGCTCTCCGAATGTACTCGCTAGAAAGACGATGGGAGAAATATCAAATAATATACAAGTGGGAAAATACTAGAGGGCCAGATTCCAAATCTGCACAGTAAAAAACAACATACTGGAGTGATTGATATGGTAGAAAATGCAGAGTACTGTACAACCAGTGAGCAGGGGTGCCATAGGCACAATTAGAGAGAGAATTATATAAACATCAGAGGTCCACAGTTGTTCAACATCCTCCAAGCGAGCATAAGAAATATTGCCGGAACAACCGTGGACATCTTCAAGAGGAAACTAAATAGTTTCTACCAAGGAGTGCCGGACCAACCAGGCTGCGTTGGGTATGTGGGCCTGCGGGCTGCTGCAAGCAACAGCCTAGTGGACCAAACTCTCACAAGTCAAGCCTGGCCTCGGGCCAGGCGTGTGGATTAGAAGAACTCCCAGAACCCCATCAACCAGGTATCAACTAGGAGTTTGTGGATGAATAAATATTAAGGACGAGTAGAATTAACATGACCGTGATTAAAATACTTAGTCCATGTAGCAAGACCAAACAAGCTTGGAAGGTATTAGAACTGGAAGGAATCGTGATAGTGTGACTGTGGAGAGGACCGCACCGAGCACCCCCAGTAAGAGGGGAGTAAAATGCCCAGTTGTTACAATGAGAGATGAAGCCACTCCATGTGATGAGGTGGTCATCACTGGGGGCTTGGGGCTCAACCCTGCCACAGAGGTAGAAGGGGAGCAGAGAGGGGTCTGCTAGACCAAGCTCTCACATGTAAAGCCTGGCCTCGGGTACTAGAAGAACTCCCAAAACACCATCAAGCAGGGAAAGTCCGGAGCTGCTTGGTCTGGGACCATAGTAGCAGGGGGCTACAGAGCCTGGCTTTCCATCACAGTCCGACTCAGGGGCCTGGTCTCCTACCCCACATCTGAGAAGTTAAAAATAAAGGTCAGATATCAGCATGTAAATGAACAGGTAATCATTTTATCAACAAACAATCCCCCATACCCACCATGGCGCTACAATTAGAGGATAGAACACCCGATAAGACATGGGGCCCCCCCCAGGGGTGCATCGTGGATATATGCCCTGCAATCACCACTTTAAGAACCATCAGTCCATCAAGATTGGGCTCAGCAACAAAGGAAAAAGAGTGAAAATAAAAGTGTCCCTTTGCTCAACAATTTCGAGTACCACAGTTTTACGGGCGAGAGACTGTGCCTCACCTAACACCCAGTGTCAAAACAGAAGGGAGGGAGTGACCTCTTACTCCGTAATGTTGCAATTTATTAAAGTTTATGTGTTTACAGTGTCAAAACGTCTTATGTAGGCCAACAAATAAATTAATAAGGTACTCATTTTTTCCAAGGGCTGCATAAATGAAATTAATCATACTAACTGGGCATGATTGGTCCTTTTTTGGGCCTGAAGCCATTATGGCAAGAACTAAGTATAAATAGGAGTAAGGCTGCGTGTAAATTAACTTTAAAATAATTTAGACAAAATCGACAGAATTGATATTGGTCTATAATTGTTGACTTCAGTGAGATTGCTGCTTTTATGGACTAAGGTTACTCATGCTTTTTTTTCTCAAAATATCAGGAAAGGTTTAGAATTCAAATAATTTGTTGTAAAGCAATGCAATGGCTGGAGCTAAAAATCTAGAGGCTTTTTTTTGTAAATTAGGTATCTCAACATACAGTATCTCAACATACAGTATCTATGCATGGGGTTCATTCATCCACTGCAAACTACCTCAAGCCCATCATCACCCAACGAAAATCTGCTATTAGAACAATAAAACTGTCTTCAAACAACACCTAACCTCTCTGTTTAAATCCCTGAACATGCTACATATACACTCGCTCTACACATTCTCTTGTGCTATTTACAAGTACAAAACCTTGTTCCTAAATGCTAACCCTGATCTGAAACTCTCCATTGATAGACGTAATAGAACCCACAAACACCACAACATAAATATCTCTTTGATATAATTTTTTTTATAAAAATTGACAGTCAGGATAATATAATTGCCAATCAGACTAATATAACTTTGAATCAGGCTTTTTCACCCACAGGGTTATTGATCAATGGAACTGCCAACTCACCAAAGCCATAACTGCCAAAACTGTGCTGAATTTCAAAATATACCTGGAAAAAGTCATGAAGGAAAACTGGGAGGGGGAAGGGAACCTTCAACAAGCCGACGACTTCCTGTTCTCATCGAGGCCACTCGGGTTGGTGGCCCTCAGGTAAATCTGGTAAAATATTATTCCCAGACAATTACAGCATAACTGATAAAGTTAGGCTAGAGTAATAAATTTCTGGTAAATTTAGAGTGATAAATTTCTAGAGTAATATAAATTTAAATTTCATATTAACTTGACTGACAGCTATAAATGCCAATTGCATATGAATCTGATGAGAAAATTCCTTAATATACATTTCCTTACCAATCAAATGGTCTCACCTTAAGTACGTCTTCTTCAGATTGTCTTCTTCACCAACTCCAATGCTAAATAATATTATAACAAAAATGTCCATAACTTAGCTACAGAGTATATTACATTTTAAATAAATTTCCACAGAGAGCAAAAACAGAAAGCACATTATTATTTACATAAATATGAAGAAAAACTTTTAAAGCTTTGTTTTATCTTTGCTAAACTAAAGAGATATTTCTATACTTATTAGCAATTATGAGTTTTCCTAGTGACAGCTTCTCCAGTTCTTGCTTGGTCATCTAACTTTCATAAAAGAACAAAATAATAAAATATCTTCAGATCTTTACCTTTCATTGTGAAGTGTATTTCTCAAACAAAATATAATTACCTCTGAAGAACATCCAACTGACATTGTGATAGCACACTGTTAGATTAAAGGTATGTTAATATACCATTATGTGCCTCATTATCCTTCAACATTCTCTTAATCATCTTTCACACTCAAAGTGTTTAGCCTATTATCTGCATGTATCATCTTGTGCCTCTTCATACTTCCACGCTGACTGAATCTCTTCCCACACTCTGGACATTCATGATGCTTGTCACCTGAATGTACTAACATGTGCTTTATTAAAGCTCTACGTTCTTTAAATTTTTTGTCTCTCATCCGCATGCACCTTCCGGTGTCTCTTCATACGTGCAAGAAGGCTGAATCTCTTCCCACACTCTGGACACCCGTGAGGTTTATCACCTGAATGCACTAACATGTGAGTCTTCCTATCTCCAAGACGTCTGAATCTCTTCCCACACTCTGGACACTCGTGAGGTTTGTCTCCTGAATGCACTAACATGTGAGTCTTCATATTTCCACGCTCACTGAATCTCTTCCCACACTCTGGACACTCGTGATGTTTATCACCTGAATGCACTAACATGTGACGCTTAACATGTCCAGGACGGGTGAATACCTTCGGACATTGTGGACACTGGTGAGTCTTCATCTTCTTTATGACAGGTGCAGTTTGTGTGAAGGTTTTCTCCCCCGGATGTTGGGAGAAGCGTCAAGGCTTGAGTGTTGTTTCTGAGAGTTAGACTTGATGTGAGCACTTGGCGGTCAATGGTGGTGCTTCTTCTTTATGATAGGTGCAGTTTGTGTCAAGGTTTTCCCTTAATGCTCGTGCTGGACATCACCGGCTGTGGTGCTGCTAAAATGGCGGCGGTTGTTTACCCTCTCATCACCTAAGCGTTCCAATGTTTTTGCCTGGTTCCACAAATCATTTTTCCTACTTCTTATTTTTGTTTATAACTAGTCATTTACAATTAACACTTGTATTTATCCTCATGTTTTTTAATGAAAAAATTAACTTTGGAATTGTTTCTTTAAACATAATGCCACACGGTTTTACTTTTTGAAGGAAACAGCTCTCCCATAGGGATACAAGATACTCCTTACATTGACACCATTGCACACTAATATTTTTACCATTTCGGACACCAGTTTTGGACGTTTCGCTTATGTGTACGTGTTCAATATTAAATCGACAATATAATGCTATTAATAATTAAAATCTTTTAATTAACAGGCATATAGTTATTAAATAAAGTTTAGTGATGTGATGGACATAATCAGGGCTTGGTAAGGACCGCCAGCGTAAACACAACACTCGCAAATGGCCACAAACATGATACAACGAACAAAATGACTTTTTTCTTTATTATACAAATACAAATATTTATTCAGGTAAAGTACATACATACAAGGTGAAATACAAAAGTTGATGGATTTATAGATAGAGCTAGTACATACAATGCCTAAAGCCACTATTACGCAAAGCATTTCGGCCAGTTTTTCGGGCATACTAATGCACCCCATACCCATCCCTTGGGCAGTGGGGTAAAGTATTACAGAGGCACATAATCGGTTACAAAACACAAGACTTTTGTCATGTAGCGAGTTAATCTTATACTCGCTCCATTATCTCATTATCTTCATAGCATAACTAATTACAGAAGCTTCAATCCTTTCCCCAATTACAGGTAATACTCTCCTCACCTTGTTGGAGGGAGCTGAGGTGTAATCACCATATAACCCAGCGATGTGAGGCACATCGCTACGACCATTTGGTCACCATTTGGTCCGGGAGACATCTCCCGTCACGCAGGGCGCAGTTGCGCCTCCACAGATCTCCAGTATCATCTCTTGATACTGGTAATGGCTCAAAAGGGTCACCACTTGTACCCGTGCCACCTTTTGGGTGGCTTAATCTTCATCAATCAATCAATCACATCGCTACGGGAGACGTCCACGAGGCTAACCATAGCCCGTGCTTCTTGCCCCGCTCCTGTGCCAGGTAAGTTACGGGCTCACCATAGCCCGTGCTACTTGGAACTTGTTCCGAGTAGCTGAATCTATAACAACAACAAGGCACATCGCTGTTGGTTTTCTTATGCATATATTGCCGCACTGGAAAAGAATAATCCAGGATCAGATCTTAGAGCCAAGCCCGACATTAGAGGTAGATATAACATATCCACAGCTAATCCTGATATAATCACAAACCTCAGGAACACAGAACATCTAGTTGAACTGAAACCAGAAGAAAAAAATCACCAAAATGATAGTTCAAAATTTCCCGGTCGAAGTTCATGCAAACAGACTACTAGAATGCCCTAATGTCACAACGGCGGAAAGATGCAAGCACAACAATATTGAAACAAGACATGTTCTTGTAACAATAAAAGGACCTCGCATCAACACTCTGAGTGTAGGCATCTATGGTCAATTCAGGCTGAGACTGTACAACCCAGAACCCATGCGCTGCTACAGATGTCAGCGCTTCGGCCACCACAAAGATGGCTGCAGAGGCCCGGAACGATGTGGTGTATGTAGCGAGCTCCACAATACCGACATATGCAAGAATCTGCACAAAGAAGGCAACAAACGAAAGCAAAATGCCCGAACTGCGGGGATACACATCACGCCTGAAACAAACGATGTCCAGAAAGGGTAAAAAGGATACTAGCTTTCGGATCAACCCAGCAACAACTTCTAGACCCCAATCGACCAGACCCTCGGTAAAAAGCCAGTGGTACACCCCTCGGCAAGTCCGAATAAATGAAGATCAGCAACAGTCTGGCACGCCGGGTCCTTTTGGTCTGGGCAAGGACGGGGTCTCCAACAACTGGAGTGGGCAGGGGGGGGGGCTGCTCCACTGGGAGACACCAACGGAATGGATCAGGGCGGCAGGGCGAACATGCCTGTCGTTGCCTCCGGGAACTCCCAGGCAGGAATGAGGATCCCTGCATCATCGGGTGCCCCAGTGGCTGGATGTAGCAGGGGCGCTTCGGCCCAACCAGGAGTCTCCTCACCCACCAAGAAGAAAGTCTCTACTCCAGCCAAGAAGACACAAACAGTCGGGAAAACCAGTACTGTAAAAACCATGGACTCAATGATTCCACTATAACGGAAAAATGGACAATCTCAAAATTATACAATGGAATATTCAAGGATTCAAAAGCAAAGCACAAACACTCAGAGCAGTGCTTCTCAAGGATAGTATTGATATTTTTCTACTTCAAGAAACACTCACCAGGACTGACAGATATATCAATATCCCAGGATATCAAGGATTCCACTGCCCCATGGCACAAGGTGGCACCAGAGGCATTTCAATTCTAGTAAAAAATCATATCAATGCCACGGCAATCACAGACCTGCCCAACTGTGGCGAGAACGTCGAAATTATGGGAGTTAAGCTCACTATGAGGAACTCAACGCTGTCCGTCTTCAATGTATACAAGAGCCAGAGAGAACATGACATGGATCTCTCAACAATCTTTGAAATAGCAGTCACTACACCTACTATCATCTCTGGCGACTTTAACGCTCATAGTGAATTACTACTTGATTCAGCAAGAACCGACGCCAACGGAAGACATATTGAACACCTTTTGGATGAAGTGCCAGAAATCAGTCTGCTTAATTCGACGGAACCAACCCACACTGGTGGGGGAAAGTTGGATCTCACGTTTGTCTCCACCAGTATTTATGAGTTGTGTCATTGGTCAGTGGATCAAGTTCTGACCAGTGACCACTTTGCTACGATAACAGTTATTAATCTCTACCTCCTAGACCTCCAGCTCCCGAGCCCGGATGGGCTCGGGAGCTGGAGGTCTACTTTACTTTATGGGACTTTATCAAGGCAGATTGGACGAAGTTTCAGGAAGCTCTCGAAACTTGGCACCAAAACTACACTCCTCCTGACAACACCGAAGAAATGGAAAAAGATTTAGTAAATGCAATACATAGAGCAGCAAATCACGCCATCCCCAAGAGGAAAACAATTACCCAACAACACAAGGACCATTGGTATTACTGTGATAGGATCAAAGAGCTACATAACAGACTAAATCGTGCACGAAAGAATTTCAGAAGAGAAAGAACCGAAGCTAATCTAGGACTTCTTAGAGCTGTCCGAGATCATGTGCACGAAGAAACAGCAAGAATCAGAGAAGAAAAATGGCTCGAGTGGTGTGCCAAGCTAAATCAGCATACGTCCTTGGGCGACATCTGGAGGCAGATCAACAAGGCCAAAGGAAAATCGCCTCCTGCTCCGCCGCATCATGTTCATCCAGAGCAAGACCTCCTGCTCCGCCGCATCATGTTCATCCAGAGCAAGACCTCCTGCTCCGCCGCATCATGTTCATCCAGAGCAAGACCTCCTGCTCCGCCGCATCATGTTCATCCAGAGCAAGACCTCCTGCTCCGCCGCACCATGTTCATCCAGAGCAAGACCTCCTGCTCCGCCGCATCATGTTCATCCAGAGCAAGACCTCCTGCTCCGCCGCACCATGTTCATCCAGAGCAAGACCTCCTGCTCCGCCGCATCATGTTCATCCAGAGCAAGACCTCCTGCTCCGCCGCTCATGTTCATCCAGAGCAAGACCTCCTGCTCCGCCGCACCATGTTCATCCAGAGCAAGACCTCCTGCTCCGCCGCACCATGTTCATCCAGAGCAAGACCTCCTGCTCCGCCGCACCATGTTCATCCAGAGCAAGACCTCCTGCTCCGCCGCATCGTGTTCATCCAGAGCAAGACCTCCTGCTCCGCCGCACCATGTTCATCCAGAGCAAGACCTCCTGCTCCACCGCATCATGTTCATCCAGAGCAAGACCTCCTGCTCCACCGCATCATGTTCATCCAGAGCAAGAAGCAGAAAGGCTAGCAAATCCATTTGCTTCAAGAGCCAGTTCCACTCAACTTCCTCAAGCAACTCTGACTCACCAACAAAGACTTCAAGCAGCAAGATGGAAAAAAATAGATGATGCTTTAGCCTTACCTGACGAACTAGACCAACCTTTCAATCTAAAAGAACTCAGAAGTGGTACAAAGAAAACTAAAAATACAGCTCCAGGCGAGGACAAAATCACTTACAACATGCTAGCCAAGCTAGGAGAAAAGGGTGAAGAAGCCTTCTTGAATCTCATCAACAGAGTATGGGTGACAAGAACCCGACCACTCTCTTGGAACAGTGCAATTATAGTTCCCATTCCGAAACCTAAAGACCTAGGAAATCCAAGACCCATCTCATTAACAAGCTGTCTGGCCAAAACTGCAGAAAGAATGGCCCTTAATCGAATTGAATGGAAAGCCAATCCACTACACCAAAATATGTTTGCTTACAGAAAAGGTGTTGGAACCACAGAATGCCTCCTGGATAAAATCAATGACAAACCTGGAATCCTTATTTTTTCTAGACCTTGAAAAAGCCTTCGAGTTAGCCAGTGCTCCAGCTACACTGTGCTGCCTTGTGGATAAGGAAATCAAAGGACACGCTTTTGCTTTTGTTAAAGGAAGCCTGCTTAACCGAGAAGCTAAAGTCAAATTCCAAGGAAAAACATCGACCTCAAAGAGGCTGGAAAATGGAACTCCGCAGGGAGGAATACTAAGCCCCTTCCTCTTCAACTGTCTCATGGAACAATTCATGAAGCTCAAACTTCCAAAAGCCAAACTTCTTAACTATGCAGACGACTTTGTGGTCATCATCAAAGGCAAAGGTGCAAGGAACCATGCACAAAAATGCCTAGATATTATCAGCAGGGAAGCGGAACGCATAGCAGTGAAAATAAACAGCAATAAAACAAAAGCAATGGCCGTTAAAATGAGAACTCAAGACATCAGACTCGCAATACAAGGACAAGAAATCGAGTGGGTTACCTCTTTTCAATACCTAGGAGTCATAATAGACAACCAGTTGAAATTCACTCAAGAAATTGAATATCTTCGGCAACGCTGTAAAGCCAGAAACTCAGCTTTGCGCTCTCTGACCAGTCTTAGAGAGGGTGCATCTCTACCAGTACTCAAAATGTACTACGTTCAAGCAGTTAGGTCACTTATCGACTATGCTGCTCCTGCTCTTACATCCCTCAGTGATAACCAATGGAAGAAACTGGAAGTGTCTCAAAATGATGCTCTGAGAACAATGCTGGGAGCACCTATATGGACGCGTAGAGAGAACCTTAGAATGGAAACAAATTTACCAGCATTAGAAAACAGGATGAAACAAAGGATAGCCACCATAATAGGGAAAACTTACTGGAACAACCGCCAGGCTGTCAATCAAAGACAGCATACAGAGATCATTTCAGAAAAACCTACAGTATAGAACAAGCTCATGGATGGATAATGTGGTCAAGATTTTAGAGAAAATGGACCTAAAATGGACCATTAAAAACAAAGGGGAAGATAGACCATATCAACACTTTCGACAGCCTCCTCCATGGGAAGAATCGAATATAAAAATAATAATTGAAAGATTACCAGTTAAAAAATCAGCATGTGACCCGCAGAGGCTCAAGGAAGTAATAGAACAACAAATGGAAACTATCTCTAGACCCACAACGACTCACATCTTCACAGACGGATCAGTTGATCAAGAAAAGGTTCTGCTGGGGCAGCAGTTTACACTACCAACCATGAGGCTTACTGGAGCATGAATAGTGGGTGCTCAACATTGCAAACAGAATTATATGCCCTGAAGGAGGCATAAAATATGCAATTGAGAATAATTTACATGATGTCATCATTCATACCGACTCTAAATCTTCGCTCCAGGCATTGTTATCCAGTCAGCACAGAGATAATATACAACGCCTCACAGAAATTCAACATATGGGAAAAGAAGCCTATAATCGAGGGTTGTCAATCACCCTAAATTGGATAGCAAGTCACATTGGCATAGATGGTAATGAAAAGGCAGACTCACTAGCAAAAACTGCCACTGCTCTACCTGTTGTACAGGTTCAAATACCTCCAAGTTTCTCACAGATAAAGGAGCAAATCAAGAAGAAAATATTCTCAACTATCAAAGTTCGTCACAGAGCCAATGTAGCGGAAGGAAGNAAAGAACCAAATCCCTGGCTAGCAAGCAAGCGGACCGGCTGGGAGCCCAGACCAGCCAGTCGTCGAGGTAGGCCAACACCCGAACTCCTAGGAGACGCAACCGAGCCACTACTACCCGTGTAAGGCGCGTGAACACGCGAGGTGCCAGGTTCAACCCGAACGGGAGACAACGAAAGCGGTAACCCTGAAGCCCCACCACAAAACCGAGCCAGTCCCTGAACCGCGGATGAATCGGGACATGCCAATAAGCGTCCCGGAGGTCCAGGGACACCATCCAAGCGCCCGGCTCCAAAAGGAGCCGAACCTGAGACAGCGTAGTCATCCGGAAGGAGGGGCAATAAACCCAGGGGTTCAGACGGGACAAGTCCAGAATGAACCTCAGGTCCGCGCAGTCCCGTTTCGGAACCGGAAACAGACGGGAAACCCATCTGAGGGACGACGTCGGTTCGACGACGCCCAAACGTACCCACTCCAAGACGACGCGACGGAGCGCAGGGGAAGAAACTTGCCCTGCCAGCCCCGAACCCCCCAAAGGGGGAGGGGCCACCCAACGCCACCGCAGACCGCAAGACACGACCTGAAAGGCCCACGAATCGTGGGACCAGGCGCGGGCGAACAGCGCAAGCCGCCCCCCCATCGCCCCGTCAACGGGGCAAACCGCGAAAGGGCCGGCGCCCTTACGAGACCCAGAACCCCGCACAGGGCGAACACCGCGCCGACCAGACGAGGGCGGGTCCGCAGCAGGAGCCGAACCCGAACCTGACACCAGAGGCCTACCACGACGAGAGGAACCCCGAGCTCTGGCACGACCCCGCCGGGAAGACCCACCCCGGGACCCCCGGAAGACCAACAAGTCCGACATCGGACGACAAGCCGCCGACGCAGCCTGAATAAACTGCGCCACGGCCGACTCCTCAAAAAGAGAGACAAAAGGACAAAAGGGGGAAGAACGCCTAAGAGCCAGAGCCCAAGCAGATTCCACGGAGGAACCCAGCACCGCCTGCCGACACGCGAGACGGGAAGCATAAAACAGGGAAACCGCATCCCGCAAAATCGGCGTGAACAGCTTCAACAAGGCAGCGAACGAGCGCGCCGCCGAGGACAAGGCGCCAGACCCTGGGACGGACCCAAGCGTCCTCACATCCTCCACGAGCCAATCCGAGGACAGCTCCAGGATGGAAAAGAACCGCAAGGCCGAAGCCAAAAGCCCCGGGCGCGCAAATCCTCCGCAACCAGCGCCGCCGAAAGGACGGGAACCTGCACATGAAGCTGAATAACGCCCACATCGCGGGGAGGGCAGGGGCAAACAAGCACTCATTCAGGTACTCAAGCTCGCCCCCCAGGAAAACCTGAATCACCGTGGAAGCTTCCCGCCACTCCAACGTGCGGGAACGACAGAAGGAATGCCAGGAATCCAAAACAAGCAAAGGGCAGGCTGCTAGCCAGGAAGACTCCGGAACCTCGTAACGGAGCCAGAAAGGGAACGAAGTCCCAAACCTGAACTCAGATGGATCCAGTTGAGGCATAATCCGGGTCCCGCAGGAGGTAA
The DNA here is from genome assembly GCA_020271785.1 of Procambarus virginalis. Lineage (NCBI taxonomy): Eukaryota > Metazoa > Arthropoda > Malacostraca > Decapoda > Cambaridae > Procambarus > Procambarus virginalis. Next base: position 40,312 of record WNGS01168547.1, on the reverse strand, counting down.
GCTGCAAAGGCCGCTCGCACCTCACCAGGTTGGATGCGATAAGCCGAAAACCTCCGGAAAGACGGAACCGACGAACCCGGGGGAACACGGAACCGAACCCGGGGAGGGGCCGACACCAAATCCAACTCGTACGCAGAGGGGGGAAAAGAGAACCCCACTCCTTGTAACAATAAGCCGCTCAGAGGGAAGAAAAACCCAGGCGGGGTCCAGCGGAGCCCAAGGCCCCCAAGTCAGCCCCTCCCCAGCCTCGAGGTCCAACACCACAGGACCCGAGGCCGAGTCCTCTCCCCAAGCCCCGACCCCACAAGACAAGGACGGAGCAGCCGGAACAGCGAAGGAAGGGGGCCCACTGGTCAGACCCCGAAGCTTCGGCGGGAGACAAGACTCGAATGCCTCTGCCGCTCCCCGGAAGGGGCACCCCCCGAAGCTGCCCGAGTCTCAAGATCAAGGAACCCCTGCTCCGACCCCGAAACCCTCAGACGTTTCGGGGCTGGAAGCAAGGGGGGGGGGACCAGAACGAGCAGTAGGGGAAGGACGAGGAGGCGCGGACTGAACCAGGATCGAAGCGACCCCCACCCCCAAGTCCGGGTCACGAAAAGCAAAGCGGGGCAGCCCCGGGGCATCCGGGTGAGCAACCAACCTAGCGCGTTGCAACAGACGAAACCTAGCCTGCAACGCACGCGCCGCCTGTACCCGAAGAGAATCATCAGAGGATTGGGTAAATTGAGTCACAAGCAAGCAGCAACACTCACAGGACTCAGGGTCGAAAGTATCACCGACCCAACAGGCAGCATGGCAGAGGCAAAAACAATGAGGGTCACCCTGAGACAAAGGGACCGAGCAACCCTCAAACTCGCACACAGCGAGTGGGGACTCCGGGGTCACATCCATCGGACCCACGCGCCCCCTAGGGGATTCCCAGGGTCCTGAGCGTTTACTTTAAGAGGACTCGCGCTCAGGTAGTCCCAGGCAGGGAGCTGCTAACCGGCGCCCAAAACTACCAATCGAACTTCTAAAGCTGTACCCCAGGGACGTGTACACTCACGGGGACCTAGCAGGGGGCGCCATCGAGAATAACCGTGACAGGGTTAGAACAAGGAACGAATATGACAGAACCCCCACCAGGCAAAAACAAAAGAAAAACAAAACCCCGCAAGAGGACAGCGAACCCCAGGGAACAGAGCCGGCCGCTATGTCGGGAATACAAGCTGTGCAGCACCCTGCGCCCCTACCAGTGCAAACTGCCTCTTACCTGCCAGTAACAAGGGAGAACAAAACACCCAAGAGCCCAACAGGCGGCCGAAAAACCGAAAAAGGTAAAACGGACCAGCAGAGGCAGATCCCAAGGAGCCTGTGGAAGGTGGCCCAAGCCCCAAGGGTAGTACTTACAGGGCACCTAGGGAAGGAAACCCTAGGCGCATGCAGCCCGAGTACCAAAATTACTCCTGGCTCTCGCACCCAGAAAACAAACACCACACGCAAGCACAGTGTTGTAGCGAACACCGGAGCCAGAGCACACGACCTTCGCCTATAGCATCAGCCTCAAGAACTGAGGGTGGGTAGCCGGCGCGGAGGGTCTGGGGCTCCCCTTCCCCTCCCGGGAGGGGGGAGCTGCGCAGACAGCGGCGCGGCAGCGTGTGACGTCACACTAGTTTGCTCGTTTTTCTTTGGGAGTTCTATCCACTAGTTCGGCTTTTGGTAGCAATTTTAACCAGAATAGGGGTTTGTTTTGGGGCGCTTACCTTTCTGGGTGCCTGTCCCGGTCGATGGCAGACATAGAATGCTTCCAACCACACGGGGGCTTCTATAGGCCATTGCTCCCCTTGCCTCTCTGAGGGGGCCGGTTCTGGCCGTGGTTCCCGGTAGGCCTAAGAACTCCATACACATGACTGATGCCAAAGTCTGACATTAGCATATCAGCCTGGGATAGCTCCGGGGAGCCGACGGGGCTCCCCCCAGAAAATGATATTTAAATAATAAAAGGATAGACTGGGAGAAATAAAACAGGGAACTTACAAAACATTCAATGGGAAAAGTTTAAGTATAAAAACCTACACAAGTCCAACTTAGAAAGAGAATGCAGACGACATTACAAAAGAAGTAAAAAGTTAACAGAAATGCTGAAGCAGACACGACTTTCCATACAAAGAAGGAATAATTTAACAGGGAGATTGAAGAAATCGAACAGAGACTGAAGCATTCATATCAGATTGAAGAAAGGCAACTAAAACAAAGCAATTCAAGAAATAAAGAAAAACCCAAAATATTTCTTTACATATACTAAATCAAAAGCAAAAACCACTGCCAGTATTAGACCTATTCGTACTAGTGAAGGTTCATACACTGAGGATGACAAAGAAATTAGTGAAATCCTAAAAAAGCAATGTGAGGACATGTTTAGCGCCCCGATACACAGTACGCAAGTGGAAGATCTGGACAACTTCTTTATGCGTGATATCCAAACCCTTGTAAATATAACTGATATCAACACGAGCATGGCAGGTTTTGAAAGAGAAATTATAATATGCCCATGCACTCAGCCCCGGGTCCAGACTCATGGAATTCAATATTTATAATGAAATTCAAAGTGCCAGTAGCACAGGCACTAGTATAGTGTGGAGGAAGAGCTTGGACACGGGGGAGATACCAGATGCGCTTAAAGCAGGAGACATAGCCCCTCCACACAAGGGAGGTAGCAAAGCATTGGCAAAGAATTAAAGACCAGTTGCACTAACTTCCCACATAATAAAAGTACTGTATTTGAGAGTACTAGTACTTAGGTCACTAGTTTCATGGAGATCAATGACCTCCACAATCCAGGCCAACATGGATTTAGAGCAGGAAGATCATGCCTGTTACAACTACTTCCTCTTACAGCTACTTCCCTGAAAAACATTCCCAAGTCACAGAGATTATCATTCACAGACAAGATACCAGTGATATATGCGGACTGGGAAAAGACAACATTGGTTAACGACCAAAACCCAGGAACAGATAGTTTAGATTGTTTAGAAAACCGCAGCAGTAATGTGGAGGAAGAGGGTATTGTAGTACATAATAACAGCAATATTGCAGAGCCAGGTAATATAAACGATGAGAGCAACAGTGAGACAGAGTGCATAAATGAAGGAATTGGGACGAAAAGCTGAGATGGCTCCAATAAAGAGGTAGACAAGACAGACACAGATATAAATACCTTGAAAAATGCAAAACCAGAACACATTTGCAAATTCTACGCTAAAGGAATATGCAAATATGGAAAATTAGGAACAAAATGCCATTTTCTGCATCCTCAAAAATGCAGGAACATGTTGGCGAGGGGTACATGCCGTTTTGGAACAGGGTGTAGATACTTCCACCCAAATTATGTCAATTTTCAATAAGGGACAAAAAATGCTACAATCTTCAGTGTCCGGAATTCCACGTGAGAGGTACACAGCGTTATAGACGGGAAGATCAATATGACACTACTGGCAATTTTTTAGAGGAAGGCAGAAACAGAATAGAAAATATAAGAGAGAGGAACAGTCAGATGGAACCACTACAGGATTACAGAGGGGAAGGGAGATACCCACAAGACTGGAATACACATTACCAACGAATACACAGGTACTACACCACACAACACCCGCCCCACTACCGAAACTGGACGAATCACTTCGGAAACAACACACCCTGGACGCAAACACAGTGGCCTCCTTACCGGAGCCTTAGATATTAACACCAAGTAAGGCATCCAGCACTTACACTACCACGATAACAGCATTTATATTTGCCAACATTCAAGGTATAAAACACGCAAATCCAACAAAGTTCACTTTATAGATGGTCTCCTTCATGAGGCAAATGCAGTGTTTGCAGCCCTAACAGAAACCCACACAAAGGACTATCATTATGGTGAAATATGGATCTCAGAGTACAATCTTTTCAGATGTGATAGGAAACATCGGCTTCAGGGTGGGGTCAGCCTATACATCAAAGACACACTCATCTGTACTGAGCTGCTAAACACCTCAAATGATATGGTGGAAGTGCTGATAATCAAAATAGAAATCCTAAATGTAGTTATTGTCCTTGTATATAAGTCACCGGAGGCAAACCCTCAGCAGTTTAAAGACCAACTAATGAAAATAGAACACTGCTTGGAAAACCTCACAAATCCAGCTCCGAACATCATCCTGCTTGGGGACTTCAACCTACGGCACCTGAAATGGAAGCACCTGGCTAATACAGTAATATCAGAAAGAATACCAGGAAGTAGCCTTAATGAACAGGCACATACAAATGACCTGCTACGGATGTGCGACAGGTTTGCCTTAAACCAGCAAATAGTAAAACCAACTAGGAAGGAGAACACGCTGGACCTCATTTTCACTAATAATGATGAATTGATCAGGAACATGATGATTACAAATACCTGTTACTCAGATCACAACTTAATTGAAGTTATGACAACCATGGGGAATAGACCTTCAAAACCAGTCCAGATTCCCGGTGGAGGAGATTTCAGCAAATTTAACTTCAATAATAAACAGATAAACTGGGAGCAAATAAACCAGGACTTCACAGAAATAAACTGGGAAGAACAGCTAGAAAATGCGAACCTGAACCAGTGCCTGGAAAAAATAAGCTCAGTAGCACTAGAAATATGTACAAACCGCATCCCCCTAAGAAAAAAGAGGAAGAGATGCAGATTGGAACGAGAACGTCGTTCCCTATATAGGCGAAGAAAACGAATCGCGGAACAACTTGAGAGTCGCACCCTATCTCAGGAACGGCGAAGAAGGTTAGGTAGAGGAATAGAAAAAATTGAACTCAAGCTACAAGAATCATACAAAACCCAGGAGAGGCAAAGAGAGCAAAAGGCCATCAGTGAAATAGAGAGAAACCCGAAATATTTTTTCTCCTATGCAAAATCAAGATCAAAAACCACATCTAGTATCAGGCCCCTGCGAAAGGGAGATGGAACTTTCACCGATGACAACAAAGAAATGAGCGAGCTACTGAGGAAGCAGTACGACTGTTTTCAGCGAGCCATTAAACTCACTAAAGATTGATAACCCAAATGAATTTTTCATGGATATGATACCAACATCAAATCATATATCAGACGTCACCCTATCCCCACTGGACTTTGAAGAAGCCATAAACAGTATGCCTATGCACTCTGCACCAGGCCCGGATTCTTGGAACTCCACATTCATCAAGAACTGTAAAAAAACCACTATCGCAGGTCCTTCACATTCTGTGGAGACAAAGCCTAGATACTGGCGTTATTCCTGATATACTAAAAACAGCAGAGATAGCACCACTTCATAAAGGAGGAAATAAGGCAGAGGCAAAAATTACAGACCGATAGCGTTAACATCGCACATCATAAAAATTTTTGAGAGAGTGCTAAGAAGTAAGCTCACAAAATACATGGAATCACAGCATCTCCATAACCCCCGACAACATGGTTTCAGAACAGGGCGCTCTTGCCTGTTGCAGTTGCTGGACCACTATGATATGGCATTAGATGCTATGGAAGACAAACAAAACGCTGATGTAATTTACACAGATTTCGCAAAAGCTTTTGATAAATGTGACCATGGTGTTATTGCACATAAAATGCACTCAAAAGGAATTACCGGAAAAATAGGCAGATGGATCTACAATTTCCTGACCAACAGAACCCAATGTGTAATAGTCAACAAAATAAAATCCAGCCCATCAACCGTTAAGAGCTCAGTCCCTCAGGGTACTGTGCTTGCTCCAGTACTTTTTCTCATCCTCATGTCGGACATAGACAAGAACACAACCTATAGCACTGTATCATCCTTTGCAGATAACACCAGGATCTTCATGAGAGTAGGCAACATAGAGGACACAGCAAACCTCCAGTCAGATGTAGATCAGGTCTTTCTATGGGCTACAGAAAATAATATGGTGTTTAACGAAGATAAGTTCCAGCTCATGCGCTATGGAAAAAATGAAAATATAAAAACGGAAACCACATACAAAACTCAGACAAATCATAACATAGAACGAAAAGGCAATGTAAAGGATTTGGGTGTACTCATGTCGGAAGACCTTACCTTTAAAGAACACAATAAAGTAGCCGTCACAACTGCACGAAAAATGACAGGTTGGATAACAAGAACTTTTCACACTAGAGATGCTATACCGATGATGATACTTTTCAAAACGCTTGTGCTCTCTAGAGTGGAGTACTGCTGCACAATGACAGCCCCTTTCAAAGCTGGAGAAATTGCTGACCTGGAGAGCATGCAGAGATCCTTTACTGCTAGAATCCACTCAGTAAAACATCTAAACTATTGGGAACGACTAAAGAGCCTAAATCTGTACTCCCTTGAGCGCAGGCGGGAGAGATACACAATAATTTACAAATGGAAAATATTAGAGGGGCTGGTCCCAAACCTGCACACAGAAATAACATCACATGAGACCAGAAGACATGGCAGGATGTGCAGAATACCCCCGTTGAAAAACAGAGGTGCAACTGGTACTCTGAGAGAGAACTCTATCAACATCAGGGGCCCGAGACTGTTAACACGCTCCCGCTACACATAAGGGGCATAACTGGCAAACCCCTCACAGTGTTCAAGAGAGAACTGGATAAGCACCTCCAAAGGATACCTGATCAACCAGGCTGTGACTCATATGTCAGGCTGCGAGCAGCCGCGTCCAACAGCCTGGTTGATCAGTCCAGCAACCAGGAGGCCTGGTCGATGACCGGGCCGCGGGGACGCTAAGCCCCGGAAGCACCTCAAGGTAACCTCAAGGTACTTGACCATTACGACAAAATCACTGAGGCATTAGAAGAAAAACAGAGTGCAAATGTGCTATACACAGATTTCGAAAAGACATTCGATAAATGTGACCATGAAGTGATAGCACACAAAATGAGGTCAATGGGAATAACTGGTAAAGTAGGACGCTGGATACTCAGTTTTCTGTCGAACAGAACAAAGAGAGTAACAGTCAACCATATAAAATCGAGTCCAGGCGCAGTTAAAAGCTGCAGTACCTCAAGGTACAGTCCTTGCACCACTGCTTTTCCTTATTCTCGTATCAGATATAGACTCAAATACAAGGCACAGCTTCGTATCATCCTTTGCAGATGACACAAAAATCAGCATGAAAATTACCTCTGCTGAAGATATTGAAAAACTACAAGCAGATATTAATAAAGTTTTCGACTGGGCATCAGAAAATAACATGATGTTTAACAGCAATAAATTCCAGGTACTCAGATACAGTAAAAGTGAGAACCTTAAACATAATACAGGGTACAAAACACAATCAAATTTGCCCATAGTAGGAAAGAAACATGTAAAGGATTTGGGAATAATGATGTCTGATGACCTAAATTTTAGGGAGCATAACCAAGCAAATATTGTGGCAGCCAGGAAAATGATAGGATGGATTACGAGAATTTTCAAATCCAGGGATCCCATCACAATGGTTGTACTCTTCAAATCACTTGTGCTGTCCTGTCTTAAGTACTGCTCAGTACTCACTTCCTCATTTAGAGTAGGAGAGATTGTTGAAATAAAGGAAGTACAGAGAACATATACGGGATACATAAACGAGATAAAGCATCTAAATTATTGTGATCGTCTCAAAGCTCTCCGAATGTACTCGCTAGAAAGACGATGGGAGAAATATCAAATAATATACAAGTGGGAAAATACTAGAGGGCCAGATTCCAAATCTGCACAGTAAAAAACAACATACTGGAGTGATTGATATGGTAGAAAATGCAGAGTACTGTACAACCAGTGAGCAGGGGTGCCATAGGCACAATTAGAGAGAGAATTATATAAACATCAGAGGTCCACAGTTGTTCAACATCCTCCAAGCGAGCATAAGAAATATTGCCGGAACAACCGTGGACATCTTCAAGAGGAAACTAAATAGTTTCTACCAAGGAGTGCCGGACCAACCAGGCTGCGTTGGGTATGTGGGCCTGCGGGCTGCTGCAAGCAACAGCCTAGTGGACCAAACTCTCACAAGTCAAGCCTGGCCTCGGGCCAGGCGTGTGGATTAGAAGAACTCCCAGAACCCCATCAACCAGGTATCAACTAGGAGTTTGTGGATGAATAAATATTAAGGACGAGTAGAATTAACATGACCGTGATTAAAATACTTAGTCCATGTAGCAGGACCAAACAAAGCTTGGAAGGTATTAGAACTGGAAGGAATCGTGATAGTGTGACTGTGGAGAGGACCGCACCGAGCACCCCCAGTAAGAGGGGAGTAAAATGCCCAGTTGTTACAATGAGAGATGAAGCCACTCCATGTGATGAGGTGGTCATCACTGGGGGCTTGGGGCTCAACCCTGCCACAGAGGTAGAAGGGGAGCAGAGAGGGGTCTGCTAGACCAAGCTCTCACATGTAAAGCCTGGCCTCGGGTACTAGAAGAACTCCCAAAACACCATCAAGCAGGGAAAGTCCGGAGCTGCTTGGTCTGGGACCATAGTAGCAGGGGGCTACAGAGCCTGGCTTTCCATCACAGTCCGACTCAGGGGCCTGGTCTCCTACCCCACATCTGAGAAGTTAAAAATAAAGGTCAGATATCAGCATGTAAATGAACAGGTAATCATTTTATCAACAAACAATCCCCCATACCCACCATGGCGCTACAATTAGAGGATAGAACACCCGATAAGACATGGGGCCCCCCCCAGGGGTGCATCGTGGATATATGCCCTGCAATCACCACTTTAAGAACCATCAGTCCATCAAGATTGGGCTCAGCAACAAAGGAAAAAGAGTGAAAATAAAAGTGTCCCTTTGCTCAACAATTTCGAGTACCACAGTTTTACGGGCGAGAGACTGTGCCTCACCTAACACCCAGTGTCAAAACAGAAGGGAGGGAGTGACCTCTTACTCCGTAATGTTGCAATTTATTAAAGTTTATGTGTTTACAGTGTCAAAACGTCTTATGTAGGCCAACAAATAAATTAATAAGGTACTCATTTTTTCCAAGGGCTGCATAAATGAAATTAATCATACTAACTGGGCATGATTGGTCCTTTTTTGGGCCTGAAGCCATTATGGCAAGAACTAAGTATAAATAGGAGTAAGGCTGCGTGTAAATTAACTTTAAAATAATTTAGACAAAATCGACAGAATTGATATTGGTCTATAATTGTTGACTTCAGTGAGATTGCTGCTTTTATGGACTAAGGTTACTCATGCTTTTTTTTCTCAAAATATCAGGAAAGGTTTAGAATTCAAATAATTTGTTGTAAAGCAATGCAATGGCTGGAGCTAAAAATCTAGAGGCTTTTTTTTGTAAATTAGGTATCTCAACATACAGTATCTCAACATACAGTATCTATGCATGGGGTTCATTCATCCACTGCAAACTACCTCAAGCCCATCATCACCCAACGAAAATCTGCTATTAGAACAATAAAACTGTCTTCAAACAACACCTAACCTCTCTGTTTAAATCCCTGAACATGCTACATATACACTCGCTCTACACATTCTCTTGTGCTATTTACAAGTACAAAACCTTGTTCCTAAATGCTAACCCTGATCTGAAACTCTCCATTGATAGACGTAATAGAACCCACAAACACCACAACATAAATATCTCTTTGATATAATTTTTTTTATAAAAATTGACAGTCAGGATAATATAATTGCCAATCAGACTAATATAACTTTGAATCAGGCTTTTTCACCCACAGGGTTATTGATCAATGGAACTGCCAACTCACCAAAGCCATAACTGCCAAAACTGTGCTGAATTTCAAAATATACCTGGAAAAAGTCATGAAGGAAAACTGGGAGGGGGAAGGGAACCTTCAACAAGCCGACGACTTCCTGTTCTCATCGAGGCCACTCGGGTTGGTGGCCCTCAGGTAAATCTGGTAAAATATTATTCCCAGACAATTACAGCATAACTGATAAAGTTAGGCTAGAGTAATAAATTTCTGGTAAATTTAGAGTGATAAATTTCTAGAGTAATATAAATTTAAATTTCATATTAACTTGACTGACAGCTATAAATGCCAATTGCATATGAATCTGATGAGAAAATTCCTTAATATACATTTCCTTACCAATCAAATGGTCTCACCTTAAGTACGTCTCAGATTGTCTTCTTCACCAACTCCAATGCTAAATAATATTATAACAAAAATGTCCATAACTTAGCTACAGAGTATATTACATTTTAAATAAATTTCCACAGAGAGCAAAAACAGAAAGCACATTATTATTTACATAAATATGAAGAAAAACTTTTAAAGCTTTGTTTTATCTTTGCTAAACTAAAGAGATATTTCTATACTTATTAGCAATAATGAGTTTTCCTAGTGACAGCTTCTCCAGTTCTTGCTTGGTCATCTAACTTTCATAAAAGAACAAAATAATAAAATATCTTCAGATCTTTACCTTTCATTGTGAAGTGTATTTCTCAAACAAAATATAATTACCTCTGAAGAACATCCAACTGACATTGTGATAGCACACTGTTAGATTAAAGGTATGTTAATATACCATTATGTGCCTCATTATCCTTCAACATTCTCTTAATCATCTTTCACACTCAAAGTGTTTAGCCTATTATCTGCATGTATCATCTTGTGCCTCTTCATACTTCCACGCTGACTGAATCTCTTCCCACACTCTGGACATTCATGATGCTTGTCACCTGAATGTACTAACATGTGCTTTATTAAAGCTCTACGTTCTTTAAATTTTTTGTCTCTCATCCGCATGCACCTTCCGGTGTCTCTTCATACGTGCAAGAAGGCTGAATCTCTTCCCACACTCTGGACACCCGTGAGGTTTATCACCTGAATGCACTAACATGTGAGTCTTCCTATCTCCAAGACGACTGAATCTCTTCCCACACTCTGGACACTCGTGAGGTGTCCAGAGTGGATCAACCAGGAGAGGTCAACCAGGCTGTTGGACGCGGCTGCTCGCAGCCTGACATATGAGTCACAGCCTGGTTTGGCTGGTGACCATATGTCACTCCTAATTCTTCGCCTTTCTAGAGAATGTAATATAAGCTTTGACAATCTTTCTTCATATGACAGGCTTCTAACACTTTCGCCCACTATAATGACATAGTATGGAGTCAAAATTTTAGCTGCTAAATGTCCACTAATGACGAAGTATGGCATAAAATTTTTAAATATTTGCTAAAATTCAGGTTTTTATCCAATTTTGGGGGAACTGATTTTAAACTGCGCGCCAACGTCTTCCCGCTTTGAACTACTAAAGAACAAAGGTTACCATTTATATATGGATAACTATTATAAGTCGGTTTGAATGAGTCGAATTGCTGTTTGAAGATAGGGTATACACCTTCGGTACTATCAGATTGCAGCGTGGTGAGCCTAAAACCCTTCAGATCCAAGCAAAGGGTCAAATACCAGCAGATACAATTGCGAACACATTGATACCAAAACGAAAAACATATGACAAGAATTGAGGTAACCAAAGTGAAAAGAGTGTACACATTACATTGCACTAGAGTGCTCCCGGGTTACTTTCTCTCACTTTCTCTGTTTTGTGCAGATGGTACGCCGTGCTTTTGGAGTTTATATGCATTTAAACCTGTAGAGAATTCTATTGCGAACACATTGATACCAAATTGAAAAACCTAGGACGAGAATTGAGATGACAAAGTTGAAAAAAGTATTCACTTTCAGTATTACTACGCTCACTAATCTGGAATTCTGGGTAACGCCGTCTGCTTTCATCACGTCTGCGGGTGGAGTGCGCTGCTGTTTTTTGACATTTTATGCATATATTCCAGTTGGGAATTCTATTGCGAATACATTGATACCAAAATGAAAGACCTAGGATGACAATTGAGGTGACCAAAATGAAAAGAGTGTATACATTTTATCCCTCTTGTGAGCTCCCCAGTAACACACTCTCGCTTTCTCTGTTTGTTGCGGATGGTAAGTCGGGCTTTTGGAGTTTATATGCCTTTAGTCCTGTAGAGAATTCTATTGCGGACACATTGATACCAAATTGAAAACCCTAGGATGAGAATTGAGGTAACAAAGTTGAAAAGGGTATACACTTTTCAGTATTGCCACGCTCTAATGTAATGAGAGTTGCCTGAGGGTGGCGCAGCTTTCTTTTTCTAGTACCCTTGGCCTACATTCATCTTGTCGGCAGGTGGAGCGCGCTGCTGTCTTTGACATTATATTCATATAGTTCTGTTGCGAACGCATTGATACCAAAATGAAAGACATAGGACGAGAATTAAGGTGACAAAGTTGAAAAGAGTATACACTTTAACTATTTCCGCCCACTACCAGGGAATGTCCAAAAAAAACTGGAGAGAGTGGAGGGGCAACTTGCCCAAAACGCGAAAGTGTTTGCGGGGATTAACTTTCGTTCAGTACTATCATGCAAGAGGAGCCACACATCTATGGATCATCCAATAAAATCAGCAGACTTCTAGATGTTACTACTGCTCGGCTTAGACTCGGTTACAAGTACCTCTGGGAATTCTCACTATCTGCGGATGTAGACCTAACCAAATGTAAACTGTGTCAACAAAATTATTCGCACACCCTCCGTCACTATGTGATAGAGTGCGAAAAGATACGTGATTCAGAGACAATACCAATAACCAATGTAACCAATGTACCAACGATGTGTCAATATTTCATTCAAATTGATCTGCTATCAGAAATTTTAGCCAAATATCCCCAGTTTGCTAACTGTAGGTAGTAACTAAGTGTTTGTAACCTATCCACCGCTGCCCACTGGATGGGGGCGGTGTGCAGGACAAACATATCAATTGTGACACTAGCTCTCCATATATGTCATTGCTTAATTTAGAAACTGTACTTGTGGTCGATCTCGAACCCATTGTTGATGTGATGACTTATACTGAATTTTGTAACTAGCTCATCAAGATTGTAACTTGCTTAGCTAAATGAATTGTGGGGTTCAGTCCCTGAGCCCATTATGTGCCTCTGTAACCCTTTCCACTACCGCCACAAGATGGGTATGGGGTGCATAATAAATGAACTAAACTAACTTCAAGGCATCCTGAAAGAAAGCTTGGAGGGCTTGAAAAATTGCAGAACGAAGCCTTGAGGATAATCCTTGGTTGCCCTCGTACCACAAAGATACTTAACATGAGGAAGGAACTTAATATTCCGAGCGTTGTTTATCGTGTTACTAAAATTAACTGTCAAATTGGTATAAAAATGCTTAGGCTAGCTCATCCTAACCCTTGCACAGAAGCCCTCCAGAATTTCTTTATTGAATGTAAACATTGTTTCAAATGGATAAATAAAATGGAACTGAACTCAGAAAGTATCAGATTTATAATTTGTACCAAGAGAGACAACAATAGCACTTTCCTGCATTGTAGGAAATTACACCCTTTTCTATTTTAATCCCTCCCTTCTATCAAAGGAACAAATTAGAGATCAGTCCCAGCTTCGTTTTGAGGCAAAGCTCAACGTCTTAAGCCATATTGATGCTCTGTCCACAGAGCATTCTCTCTCTCAAATCATATACACTGAAGGTTTCCTACAGCGCCCAACGGGTGCAGCTGTCTGCAGTTGTCCAACAATAATAATAATAATGTTTATTTAGGTAAGGTACATACATACAAGAGAAATTACAAAGAATGATTGATTTATAGATAGGGCTAGTACATACAATGCCTAAAGCCACTATTACGCAAAGCGGCATGAAAAACTTAAATGACTAAAGCTTAATACTAATTGAGTATAAAGAATAAAATGTGTTGAGAACAAATAAAAATAGAGATAAAAAGGGGGGGTACATGACTGAAAAAGCAGCACAAATACAATAGGTCGACAAACAGCGTTGATTAAAAAAATAACAGACATGGGTTGACAATAGAGGGGTAAGGTAGGTTACAGGGAATTTATTAGGTAGTGTTTCGTTTTTATCTTAAACTGGTTGAGAGAGGTACAGTCTTTAACATGGTTGGGAAGGTCATTCCACATTCTGGGTCCCTTGATTTGTAGAGCATTTCTAGTTTGATTAAGTCGTACTCTTGGAATATCAAAACTGTATTTATTTCTGGTGTGGTGCTCATGGGTTCTGTTACAACCTTCAATGAAGCTTTTGAGGTCAGGATTGGCATTACAGTTCAGCGTTTTATATATGTATAATACACATGAGAGAATGTGCAGTGACTTAATATCTAACATATTCAGAGATTTGAGTAGGGGTTCCGAGTGATGTCTGGGGCCAGAGTTGGATATTGTCCTAATAGCAGCTTTGGCTATGACTTATGATTTGAGGGGGAGTCCGTATAAACAACTGGGCCTCTACCCTTCAGACCGAACTATTTGCCTTGCTCCTTGCACTGAAATGTGTACAAGTATCCAAACTTGATACATTAATTGTAAGTGACTCTTTATCATCCTTAAATGCTCTCAACTCTTTAAGACATAACTGTAACATGCTCGTGTCTGAAGCTAGACACAAATACAACAACAACTTGAGGAATCTTATCATAAACAATAATCTCAACAAAAATCACATAGTTCTCAGAGGTGATTTCAATATTGACCTAGGGCTACAAAATAGCCCTCAAGTAGACTATTTCCTCAACAGCATGAATTCCTGTATGCTCATCCCCGCAATCACCAGGCCTACCCGATTCACTCAAACATCTGCGACTACCCTGGATCACTGATGGACCAACATAACAGCTCCTCTTACATCAAGTATAATCACTGACAGAACAACTGACCACTATCCTACCTTCCTTCTAGCGAACATGGCCATAACACCACCAGGTAACAAGAAAATTACCTTTAGGTTACAATGTGAAGCGGCAATAGGCAATCTCACAAATGCTCTCCACAATGTAAACTGGGAATCTGAATTTATCAATACACAGGATAACAATTCGTTAACTAGCCTCTTTCTTTCCAAAATTCTAAGCCTTTACAATACCTCACCAAGCAAGTAACTGGCAAAAGGTTAAATAATCCCTGGCTCACTAATGGCATACTTAAAGCAATCGACAAGAAACATGAATATGAAAAAAACTTAGGATTAGCCTAGTTGCAAAAGAAGTAGTTAAGAGGTACTCATCAGTGCTTACCAGTATAATAAGAAGAGCAAAGCGTTCCTATTACGAGAATAGATTCAAAGAAGCAAAAGGCAACATAAAAAGCACATGTAGAGCCATCTCTACCATCCTAGGAGCTAAACAGCATTCACATAATAAGATAAAAATCTCCAAGGATGGTTATACACCTGCAACAGATCTTGAAACAGCAACTGAATTTAATAGCTTCTTTTCATCGATTGGTGCTAACCTTGCCCGAAAAATCCCAGAGACTCAGACATATGTTACCACATATCTTTCAGGCAGCTATCCAAACACTCTTCTCTCTCTCCGGTCAGCCCTACAGATGTTGTGTCCATCATTCACTCGCAAAAAGCCAAAGCTGGGAACATTAGTGGAATACCATCGATGGTATACAAGAGTGCCTCCCATGCCCTTGCACCACCCATAGCATTGCTGTTCAATAAATCCCTAGAGTGTCATACCTTCCCTGATATCCTTAAAAAAGCAAGAGTAACGCCAGTTCATAAAGGAGGTAACACGGCAGACATAAATAATTACAGATCCATATCGAATCTACCTATATTATCAAAAATATTGTAATTTTTTTTACAAACAGCTCTACTCCAATCTTGTAAAATTCAATATACTGAGTCCTCGTCAGTTTGGCTTCCGCTCCCAAAAGAGTACCAATGATGCTATTGTTAGTCTGCTTGACTTAATCTTCTCAGCCCTTGACAAAAGTGAGTTTCCAATTGGACTCTTCATCGACCTGAGAAAGGCCTTTGATACTGTTAACCATAACTACCTCTTACTTAAACTCCACCATTATGGAATCCGTGGCCTTGCCCTGAACTATATCCGATCCTATCTTAGTAACAGACACCAATATGAAGCCATCAATGATATAACCTCTCCTACTCTACCACTTACCGTAGGGGTGCCACAGGGCAGCGTCCTAGGACCCCTCCTGTTTCTTATATACATCAATGATCTCCCTAATGTCTCTTACATACTTAAACCTATATTGTTTGCTGATGATACTACTCATCTACTCTGACCCCAACCCACTCATGTTAAATAATGTTGTAAACAATTAATTAAAAAAATTCTACTTGTGGATGTCAACCAACAAACTCACACTAAACATAGAAAAGACCTACTACATCTTATTTGGAAACAAATCAAAAAATGCAATTCAGCTTCAGAAAGATAATGTAAACATTAGCAATAAAAATGATGGAAAGTTCCTTGGCCTGTACTTAGACAAGAGACTCAACTTCAGCACCCATATACAACACATAACTAAAAAGGTTTCTAAAACAGTTGGTATACTCTCTAAGATCAGATATTATGTACCCTACTCTGCTCTCCTCTCACTCTATTATGCACTTATCTATCCCTATCTTTCTTAAGGTATCTGTGCTTGGGGTTCAACCTCTGCAAACTACCTCAAGCCCATCATCATCCAGCAAAAATCTGCTCTCAGGACAATAACTAACTCTGCCTTCAGACAACACACAGCTCTGTTGTTCAAATCCCTAAACATGATAAACATAATTTCACTCCATACATTCTCCTGTGTAAATTACGTTTATAAAACCCTTTTCTAAGTGCAAACCCTGTTCTGAAACTCTTCCTGGACAGATGTAATAGAACTCATGCCCACCACACCAGACATAAATATCTCTTTGATATCCCCAGAGTCAAACTTAATCTATGTAAACACTCTATGTAAATAAAGGGACCTAGTCTATGGAACTCACTCCGTAATGATTTGAAAAGCTGTCCAACTTTTGCCATATTCAAAAATAAAACCAAAAAGTACCTAATTTCATCTTCATAGTTTTCTTCCATGGGCTTTATCTCCACACTGTATCTAGTGCTACTCAATCCCCCAATATTTGTACCTAAGCCATATTACTTTAACACTGTAATCTTAGATATCATCTGATATTATGGTTGTTGTATTGAGTGCATTTTCTACTGCATTATTCCTTGAAACTTTTCCTCGAAATGATCTTCATATTGTGCTTCAGTGAACCAATGTATAACCCTGGAATGTTATCCTCATGTACCTAGTAATCCTTGTTTCTTTATTGTGTATTGTTATTATTGTGTATTATTCTGATCTGCTTTTGTGTCAAAATTTCTTCAAATTACCTGTAAACACTTTTGTTGAATTTACTGTAATTATTCTACTTAAAATTATCTGTACCTGTAAAGAAAAGCTGTAAAATACCTGCTAACATTTTTTATCAATTTTACTGTTAATTTATCAAAAAAATTCTGTTAGTTTAAGGACTTACCCAAAACGCTATGCGTGCTAGTGGCTTTACAAGAATGTTAATTCAACTTATTTTCTATATTCTCTGTTAACCCCCAATGTAACTTCTTGTATATAAATAAATAAAAATAAAATAATAAAAATAAAAAACTATAAACTATTAATGATGGGTTCAAGCGACGAGGGAGTAATTGCGCAAAGCGTCCCTCACCTGTGACGTCACAGCGTCATCTGACGCCATATCAACACAGCGGCCATTTTGTCGTCAGTTCAGTCATGGCGAGGACAAACCCTTCATGCAAACTGCGCCTACTATCAAGAAGAAGAAGATTTTGTGTTCCACCGATAGTATTATCGTAAGTAAACACTTATATTTTATATTTTATTATATTAATTGATTCTATTTTTCTGTAATAAAAGTCCAAGGTGGTGTTGAGTAAGGAACAAGGGTACTGTGTGGGGAAGTGAGGACTTGTACCAACCACTACCACCACCAGTACCTTGTCTGGCATCCTGCTTAGTATTCCTATTGAGATATGAAGTATTATTGCATTCATATAATTATTCATTCACAGTCATTACTATTTTTATGGGCTATGTTCTTTACCCTAATGCTTTTTACCCCTGGGCATGTCCATTTACTCTCCAGCCCTTCACAAGCCACTGCTGCACCCCCTCGTGCCCATACTTACTGTGCTTATTCTTACAGGACTGCACTGCATTATGTGGTGTGCACTGCCTGGACACCTTGGCAATGTAGAGACATATTCTGCAATACCGTGATATTAGCAGTAGAGTGATAAGCTGACACACGGGAGGTACAATGGAAAGAAGTTGAGTATCAACTCTTGTAATTTATATTGCTTCCAGTGAGTTTTTAGTTTTCTTATAATCACTATGTTATCTATCTCCTACAACTAGTTATCTGCTTGATATATGCATTATAGGGTTCTGGTGTAGTTCTACTCACCAAGCCCTTCCCAAGGCCAGGCTTGACATGTGAGAGCTGGTCNAAGATGAAGCTTTGGAGGCAGAGAGGGAGATTACCACGAAGGTAAGATGAATGAAGTTGTGACAGAATATGATATCTCCAGGTGGTGTCACAAGCCTTTTCCAGGTCAAAGAAGACGGCAACAACAGAGGTCTTCGCAGCAAAAGCAGTACGAATATAGACCTCCAAGTTCACCAGGACATCTGTTGTGCTGTTGCACTTGCAAAAACCAAATTAAGAAGGGGAGAGGTGGTGAGTGTTCTAAAACCACATCAGACAAACGTTAACCATACATTACGTTTGCAGACAACTCATGAGGGCAATAGGGTGGAAGTCCTTAGGAAATGTCCCAAGAGACCCTGGAAACATAACAGGGAGGACATCGAGCCAGTCCTCAGGTACTGAAGACGACTCTCAGACCCGATTATACTCAGTAAATACCGAGACATGCACAGAGGGAGATGGCAAAGCATCTCATAAAGAATGCCATCGTAGCCCACTGCCATAGAACCACAGAGGGACTGGGCAGACTTAAGTTCAGAGAAAGAGAGAAAGGATCGTTATAGGGAAGGTTGAGATGAGTGCAGAAATCTAAAGGACAAGATTCAAGAACAGGCTTATGAGAAGGAAAGATTGAGGAAGATGAGAACCAGAGCTAACAGACGAAAAGTGGGAACCCAGTTCGGTCGCGACGTGCATCGGGTCCACCACAAGAGTACCATGGAGGTGGAGGACCGGCGAGACATCAGAGCAAACTTACCCACTATCTTGCGGATACCCTTCCAGATCTGTGGCAGAGTATTTTCGGACGTAATGGTGGAAACATAAGACCTCCAACACTCACGTTTATCTGTACAGATGGTCCTATGGACCACTGAACTCGCCTTCCGAAACAAAAGACAAGAATCAGCCATCTGCCTGTGGCAGTGTCTCTTCCAGGCTGCATGCTTATTGCAGACAGCCCAAGCACAGTCCACATTCCACCAGGGAACGCACTTCCGTGCTTCCTGAGAGGTAGAGCGAGGAATAGAGTGGAGGGCAGCATCGAAGACAGTGTCATGAAGGAGGAGGGCGCGAGGGAGAAGCAAAATGGAGAGGTTGGAGAGAGTAACACAGAGGGTAAATTGATGCCAGTCAGTCTCGGCAAACTGCCACCTAGGGAAGGAGAGGGGAGGGTGAAAAGAAAAAAGGTAACAAGGATGGGGAAATGGTCACTGCCATGGAAGTCATCAAGAACTCGCCATGTGAAATTCAAGTAAAGAGACAATGAGCAAAGAAAAAATCAAGACAGGAAAGGGTGCAGTCCGAGAGTCCAAATGAGTAGGCTCATCAGAATTCCTTAGAGACAGGGAAGAAGAGAGGATGAACGGTTCGATAAGGCGACCCCGGCTGTTTGTCATAACATCACCCCAGAGGGTATGTCGACAACTGAAATCACACAGTAGGAGCACAGACTCTGGCAAGGAGTCCACTAGGTGTTTAAGATCGGGAAGAGAAAGCGGCACATTTGGGGGGAGATAAATGGAATAAACTGTGTACCATTTACGCACAAAGACACAGGCAACAGAACATTGGAGAGGTGATGGAAAAAGTAAGGGGATGAAGGGAACATCAGAATGAATCAAAAGCAGAAAAGTTATTGATCCCAGCAAAAGCTGAAGGGGGGGGGGCAGGGGGAGAGAAAGGAATAATCACAGAAGTGACCAGGATGAGCACCAAGCATTGGCTCCTGGAGACGGACACAAAGGAGCGAAAACTATGAAATAAAAAATTGGAATTCATGGGAATTGGCGTAATATCCATGAATATTCCATTGAAGAATAGACATCGACAAAAAGAGAAAGGACAGGAACAGAGAACAATGAAGAAACAAAGGTTAAAAAGGAACACAGCATGTCAAAGAAGTGCAGGATCAGGATCAGGGTCAGCAAAGTCAGGGTTAGGGGGCATGAGTAAACTGAGTAAGTGTGGAGGGAAGGGAGTGGGAGGACAGATCAGAGGCAGATGAGCAGGGTCCAGAGGAGGAAGCAACCAAGAGGGACTGTCAAGGACAGCAGGAGGGGCAGAAACTGGGGAGCACACCTCAGCAAGGGCAGGAACCGAGAGGGTAGCGGGGGCCAAAGAAACCTCCAAAGCAGGAACAGGGGGCTCGACCAGCGAAATGGGAGGGATGGAGCGATGGAGTCAGAGGAAGGGGGGCGAGGATGAAAGTGAAGCTTTCTTACCAGCCGGGGAAGAGGAAGGAGATAAGCCAGGCTTTCGCTTCTGACTCAGAGAGACAGGTATTCCAGCAGCAATGTACTGGGCAACAGACTCAAACGTCTCAACAGAAGAAGAACGAGAGCGAACAACACGATGATCGCTAGGAGAAGGATGGACATCAGACCACACAGACAGGCGGCGTGGAGAGCTAAGAGATGGAGGAGAAGGATGGGAAGGAGGATCAAAGGGAGATGAGAAAGAAGACACAGGAGACATGACAGACTGGGTAGAAAGAAGGGGAACCCCAGACAGAGAACCAGGAGGAGGACCCTTCGGGTCAGAATGTAAAGGAACAGGGGAGCAGGCGGTGAGCGTGTCCGGGTCTAAGGCCTGGAAACTGTTGTGAGACTGAGGAAGGTAGGAAGGACGAGGAAAGGAAGAGCGCAACACGTGAGCGTAAGAAACCCCAGCGAAAGGGGGAAGAGGTGGACGGTGAACTTGGGGCCCTCGCCTCAGGAAAAGACAAACGTTCCCAGTGCTTCAAGTTGAGGATGGCTGCCTCAAGTTTGTAATGGATACACGCGCGAGAGAAGGTAGGGTGGGCCTCACTGCAATTGAGGAAGCGGGCCTGGGGAGAAGTGCACTCCGACTTAGAGTGACCTTCGTTCCCACACATAGGACAGAGAGAGAGAGAATACTGGAGCATTTGAGGGCACCAAGTCCGAACTTCCAGCACTTATTACAAAGCCGAGAAGAGGGTATGTACTCCTGAATGGAGCATTTGGCACCAGCGAGAATAACAGAGGGCGGAAGTGTCCGACCATCAAAGGTAATTTTCACAAGCCAAAGGGACAGACGGCGATGGCCACGAGGGGGTCGTGAACGTGTAAACCTGGAGAACAGAATGGCCTTGGGCCTCAAAGACATGTTTAATATCCTCATGGCAGTCCTTGAGGTTCCTAATACTGGTTGCAACATGGTGTGGGAGGAGAACAGTGCCAACACTGGCACTTAACTGAGCATTCTTGGAGACCCAAACAGGGGAGTCACCCCAATGCAGGACAAAGTCGCCAAGTGGACAGCTGCATCCCGAGAAAGAGCAGCAATAACACGCGTACTGAGATGGGTTGGGTTAAAAATAGCAGAGGCATCTACTGAATCAACAAGGTGCCTATGGAGGGAGAAATCATCAGGAGTAGAATCTAAATGATGGAGGTTAAAGTGCTTAGTCCACGTAGCAAGATCAAACAAGGCATGGTATGAATTGGTATGGAAAAGAAGCATGTGAGAGTGGCCATGGCGGGGATAGGGGACGAGGTAGTCACCACAAGGGGGCTTGGGGCTCGACCCTACCACAAAAGAGGAGGGGAGCGAGGGAGTAGTCCAGTCTGGGCCCAATGTAGTGGGTGCTACAGAGCCCAATCTTCCAGCACAGTCCGACTCAGGGGCCTGGTCACCCACTCCTATGAGCCTGGGAAAGAGAAGTCATTTCATAATCCATGCAGCAGTCTTTCTAAAAGTTTGGGGCCTGGAACCAAGGGATACCACCTACCAGGGCAGCCAGGGAGGCCGAGCGCAGGCCAGTGCAAGAAGGGTGCATCGTCCCCAGCGGTGCCCCCCCCCCCTTTTTAACAGGGAGTCCTACTGCATAGTTCATTCTCCCACACTATTGCAAAGACCCCACTCCCCCTATTGTCCCAGCCTGGACACCCAGCCATCTACTCAGGGCTACCCCTCCAGCGGGCGGTCCGATGGCTCACAACACCCCTACATGGTACCCATCTGCATGTACAACACACAAAGAGGGGACAATGGCAACCCTCACTAGTCCCAGGGTGGTGTACGTGAGCCCCTCACCACGACAAGGTGACACCACAGAGGGGAGAAGCATGAAGAGCAGATGCACTCCTTAACAGAGCATCTGGCACCAAGAGTTACGGAAGACGGAAGGGACCTATCAAAAGTGATTTTCATTACACAAAGAGACTGGCCATGACAACCACAAGGGGGGTCGAGTAACATATTAATCTGGAGGATAGAATGGCCTTGGGCCTCAAGGATATGTTTAATATCCTTATGGCAGTCTTTAAGTTCCTTATCAACAGTCGCTACATGGTATGGGAGAATAACTGTGCCAATCCTGGCATTTATTTAACCAGGCATTTTTTGATATTCGAATCAGTGTCTCCCCAATGCAGGACAACGAGGCTAAGTAAACAGCTGCTTCCCGAGGAGCTGTAACAACACGTGTACCAGTATGGGTGGGGTTAAAAGTGACAAAGGTATCCACCAAATCAACTAGAGAAGGAGTAATTAGGTCAAGTGGAGGAGTAGGTCTGTATATTAAAGAGGAGCTGGCATGCACAAAGCTCCTGAACTTGACCAATGAGGTGGTAGCGGTACTTAGAATCAAGGTAGAGAATATAAATCTAATTATTATTCTAATATACAAACCACCAGATGCAACAGTTGACGAATTCACTGAGCAGATTTACAAAATAGAAAATAGCCTTGATAACCTAGAAAACCCAGTACCAGATATTATCTTCCTTGGAGACTTCAATCTACCCAGTTTACAATGGAGAACAGTAAACAATAATATTATAGCATGAAATCAACCTGGAAATAACCAATCACAGGTCAGAGAACTACTGAGATTCTGTGACAAATTCTCACTCAGTCAGCAGATTACAGAACCAACTAGGAATGAGAACATGCTGGACCTCATATTCACGAACAATGATGAGCTAATCAGAGACATTACTGTCTCAGACACTACGTACTCGGACCACAAGCTCATTGAAGTGCAAACTAACATTAATAACGGTAGTAGGCCCAAGAGAAACAATAAGCGAGAAGGGCTATTCAATAAACCAGCGTTGAATGTAATGAAACGCCATTTTCTGGGTGAGTCCCGGAGGCTCCCCGGAGCTATCCCAGGCTGATATGCTAATGTCAGACTTTGGCATCAGTCATGTGTATGGAGTTCTTAGGCCTACCGGGAACCACGGCCAGGACCGGGCCCCCTCAGAGAGGCAAGGGGGGCAATGGCCTATAGAAGCCCCCGTGTGGTTGGAAGCATTCTATGTCTGCCATCGACCGGGACAGGCACCCAGAAAGGTAAGCGCCCCCAAAACAAACCCCTATTCTGGTTAAAATTGCTACCAAAAGCCGAACTAGTGGATAGAACTCCCAAAAGAAAAACGAGCAAACTATTGTGACGTCACACGCTGCCGCGCCGCTGTCTGCGCAGCTCCCCCCTCCCCGGGAGGGGGAAGGGGGAGCCCCAGACCCTCCGCGCCGGCTACCCACCCTCAGTTCTTGAGGCTGGATGTCAAAAACGCGAAAAAAACGCCGACCGGAGGGAGGGAGGGATGCCGGGGAGCCTCCGGGACTCACCCAGAAAATGGCGTTTCATTACATTCAACGCTGGTTTTCTGGGGGGAGCCCCATCGGCTCCCCGGAGCTAACTACCCACAGACGGAAAAAAGAGAGGGACTTACCCGGGAGGCGGTCGTCGCTCACTCCTCAACTCGAAGCCGAGACAACGGGCTGCAACCGCCGACCCAACGCAACACAGGCCCGCCAGGGCCCAGGGACATTGACAAGGTAACGAGCAGCCAGGACCCTGTTCGACCGCCAAAATCCCCGCGCCCGAATATCAGACCAAGACATATTCCCAAAGACGGCAGCAAGCGCCGCGAACTTCCGAACGTCATGGGCACGGGGATAGACCGCAGGCTGGCTAGACTTAATAACCCTGCGGACGACCTGAGAGACCCGCACCCGCGAACAGGGAAGAAGGGAAACCGGATCAACCCAAAGCGCGTCCCCGGACACAGAAGCCGTGGCGCGCAAATAACGGCGAAGCGCCGCAACCGGACACAAAACATGATGCACCCCCGGCCTGACCAACCAAGCATCAACCACCCACGGATCCCTCCGGAACGCAGCAGTCTCATTCTTTGCCAGAAAAGAAGGAGACGGCTGCAAACGAACAAAACAATCACCACGACCAAAAGAGCAGAAGCCCCTGCGCCGGAGGAGAGCATGAAGCTCCCCGACCCGACCCCCAGAGGCCAAAGCCAACAAGAAAAGAGCCTTGGAAAAACAATCCCGGACCGAAGGGGCCACAACGAAACGAGGAGACGAAAGGAAAGCGAGCACCCTGTCCAAAGACCAGGACGGCTCAGGCGGCGCATGAGCAGGCCGGAGGTGAAACAAAGCACGAGACAGCTTGCGAAACGGCGCAGACGTGACATCGATGCCGAAAGCAAGCTGAAGCGGCTCCGCCAGCGCCGCACGATAGGAGGCGACAGTGTTAGGCATAAGATGACGGTCCTGAAACAACCACGAGAGGAAGGACAAGACCACCCGAACAGACAAGGAATGAACACGACGAAGACGCAAAAAGAAAGAGAAGGACCGCCAGGAAACTTCATACTGCCGCCGAGAGGAAGCCCGCAGGTGAGACACCAACAAGGAGGCCACCTGATCACCATAGAGATGATGATAAACTCGAGTCAAAAATACCATACGCGAAGACTCGAGGAGAAGATCGAACCAGCCACGTGACGTACCGGCCCGATCTGCTGAAAGAGGCGGAGCCGCGGAAAAACCCTCGGGTTCGGACACCGAGCAACCAGCACCGGAAACCAAGGCTGGGCCGGCCACCAAGGGGCCAGAAGGACAACTCTCCCCTGGTAAGTCTCTAAGCGAGTCAGGACCTGGAGCAACAGCTGAACCGGGGGAAAGAGGTACAGGAACCTCCACCTCGACCAGTCGAGCCGCAAGGCGTCAACCCCGACGGCCTCGCGATCGGGGAAGGGCGCCGCATACACGGGAAGACGCCGCGACCACGCCGACACGAAGAGGTCCACCTCGGGATGCCTGAACGTCTGGCAAAGCCAGCGGAAGGACTTGTCGTCGACCGTCCACTCTGTGGAGAGGGGAACGAAGCGAGACAGGGCGTCCGCCAAGACGTTGGACACCCCGTACGTGAACAGCCAGGAGAGCCAAACCCCGAGAACTCAGCAGACGAGTCACCCGAAGCGACCAACCCCAAAGAGACAAGGACCGCATCGAACCCCCGCGGTTCAGGCAATGAACCACCGGAGAGCAGTCCGAATGGAGCCGGATCGTTGATCCGCGGGCCACCCGAATCCTCCGAAGAGCAAACCACACCGCCGCGAACTCCCGCACCGTGCTGTGAGCTCGACGGAAGGACGGACCCCAACGCCCCTGGCCGGCCTGGTGAGCACTGGTCACAAAACCCCAGCCTAGAGACGACGCATCCGTGTACACATCGAGCGAGGGCTCGGGAAGGCGCCATGGCACCGAACCCCGAAAAACCCGAAGAGGAAGCCGGTGACGCAGCAACCGACGCAAGGCCCCCGGGGGTCGAACCTTGCGATCGCGAGAGAGGCGGAAGGGGTGACCCCGAAGGAACCAGAACAGCCGACGAAGCCAAACCCGACCCGGCGGGTAGACCAGCATCGCGAAGTTCAGGCTCCCGCACAGCCCCTCGAGCAACCGCCGGGTGACCCGAGGGCCCACCAGAAACAGACGAAGGCGGGACCGCAGCCGCTGGAGAGACTCCGGAGGGAGAGACAAGGAGGAGGTGCGAGAGTCCCAAACGAGACCCAGCCAAGTCCGAACCTGAGAGGGAACCAGATGGGACTTCCTCCAGTTCACCAGGAACCCGAACCCGGCGAGCTGGGAAAGAACCAAATCCCTGGCTAGCAAGCAAGCAGACCGGCTGGGAGCCCAGACCAGCCAGTCGTCGAGGTAGGCCAACACCCGAACTCCTAGGAGACGCAACCGAGCCACTACTACCCGTGTAAGGCGCGTGAACACGCGAGGTGCCAGGTTCAACCCGAACGGGAGACAACGAAAGCGGTAACCCTGAAGCCCCACCACAAAACCGAGCCAGTCCCTGAACCGCGGATGAATCGGGACATGCCAATAAGCGTCCCGGAGGTCCAGGGACACCATCCAAGCGCCCGGCTCCAAAAGGAGCCGAACCTGAGACAGCGTAGTCATCCGGAAGGAGGGGCAATAAACCCAGGGGTTCAGACGGGACAAGTCCAGAATGAACCTCAGGTCCGCGCAGTCCCGTTTCGGAACCGGAAACAGACGGGAAACCCATCTGAGGGACGACGTCGGTTCGACGACGCCCAAACGTACCCACTCCAAGACGACGCGACGGAGCGCAGGGGAAGAAACTTGCCCTGCCAGCCCCGAACCCCCCAAAGGGGGAGGGGCCACCCAACGCCACCGCAGACCGCAAGACACGACCTGAAAGGCCCACGAATCGTGGGACCAGGCGCGGGCGAACAGCGCAAGCCGCCCCCCCATCGCCCCGTCAACGGGGCAAACCGCGAAAGGGCCGGCGTCCCTTACGAGACCCAGAACCCCGCACAGGGCGAACACCGCGCCGACCAGACGAGGGCGGGTCCGCAGCAGGAGCCGAACCCGAACCTGACACCAGAGGCCTACCACGACGAGAGGAACCCCGAGCTCTGGCACGACCCCGCCGGGAAGACCCACCCCGGGACCCCCGGAAGACCAACAAGTCCGACATCGAACGACAAGCCGCCGACGCAGCCTGAATAAACTGCGCCACGGCCGACTCCTCAAAAAGAAGAGGACAAAAGGGGGAAGAAAGGGGGAAGAACGCCTAAGAGCCAGAGCCCATGCAGATTCCACGGAGGAACCCAGCACCGCCTGCCGACACGCGAGACGGGAAGCATAAAACAGGGAAACCGCATCCCGCAAAATCGGCGTGAACAGCTTCAACAAGGCAGCGAACGAGCGCGCCGCCGAGGACAAGGCGCCAGACCCTGGGACGGACCCAAGCGTCCTCACATCCTCCACGAGCCAATCCGAGGACAGCTCCAGGATGGAAAAGAACCGCAAGGCCGAAGCCAAAAGGCCCCGGGCGCGCAAATCCTCCGCAACCAGCGCCGCCGAAAGGACGGGAACCTGCACATGAAGCTGAATAACGCCCACATCGCGGGGGAGGGCAGGGGCAAACAAGCACTCATTCAGGTACTCAAGCTCGCCCCCCAGGAAAACCTGAATCACCGTGGAAGCTTCCCGCCACTCCAACGTGCGGGAACGACAGAAGGAATGCCAGGAATCCAAAACAAGCAAAGGGCAGGCTGCTAGCCAGGAAGACTCCGGAACCTCGTAACGGAGCCAGAAAGGGAACGAAGTCCCAAACCTGAACTCAGATGGATCCAGTTCAGAGGCATAATCCGGGTCCCGCAGGAGGTAAGCTGCAAAGGCCGCTCGCACCTCACCAGGTTGGATGCGATAAGCCGAAAACCTCCGGAAAGACGGAACCGACGAACCCGGGGGAACACGGAACCGAACCCGGGGAGGGGCCGACACCAAATCCAACTCGTACGCAGAGGGGGGAAAAGAGAACCCCACTCCTTGTAACAATAAGCCCCGCTCAGAGGGAAGAAAAACCCAGGCGGGGTCCAGCGGAGCCCAAGGCCCCCAAGTCAGCCCCTCCCCAGCCTCGAGGTCCAACACCACAGGACCCGAGGCCGAGTCCTCTCCCCAAGCCCCGACCCCACAAGACAAGGACGGAGCAGCCGGAACAGCGGAAGGAAGGGGGGCCCACTGGTCAGACCCCGAAGCTTCGGCCGGGAGACAAGACTCGAATGCCTCTGCCGCTCCCCCGGAAGGGGCACCCCCCGAAGCTGCCCGAGTCTCAAGATCAAGGAACCCCTGCTCCGACCCCGAAACCCTCAGACGTTTCGGGGCTGGAAGCAAGGGGGGGGGACCAGAACGAGCAGTAGGGGAAGGACGAGGAGGCGCGGACTGAACCAGGATCGAAGCGACCCCCACCCCCAAGTCCGGGTCACGAAAAGCAAAGCGGGGCAGCCCCGGGGCATCCGGGTGAGCAACCAACCTAGCGCGTTGCAACAGACGAAACCTAGCCTGCAACGCACGCGCCGCCTGTACCCGAAGAGAATCATCAGAGGATTGGGTAAATTGAGTCACAAGCAAGCAGCAACACTCACAGGACTCAGGGTCGAAAGTATCACCGACCCAACAGGCAGCATGGCAGAGGCAAAAACAATGAGGGTCACCCTGAGACAAAGGGACCGAGCAACCCTCAAACTCGCACACCGCGAGTGGGGACTCCGGGGTCACATCCATCGGACCCACGCGCCCCCTAGGGGATTCCCAGGGTCCTGAGCGTTTACTTTAAAAGGACTCGCGCTCAGGTAGTCCCAGGCAGGGAGCTGCTAACCGGCGCCCAAAACTACCAATCGAACTTCTAAAGCTGTACCCCAGGGACGTGTACACTCACGGGGACCTAGCAGGGGGCGCCATCGAGAATAACCGTGACAGGGTTAGAACAAAGGAACGAATATGACAGAACCCCCCACCAGGCAAAAACAAAAAGAAAAACAAAACCCCGCAAGAGGACAGCGAACCCCAGGGAACAGAGCCGGCCGCTATGTCGGGAATACAAGCTGTGCAGCACCCTGCGCCCCTACCAGTGCAAACTGCCTCTTACCTGCCAGTAACAAGGGAGAACAAAACACCCAAGAGCCCAACAGGCGGCCGAAAAACCGAAAAAGGTAAAACGGACCAGCAGAGGCAGATCCCAAGGAGCCTGTGGAAGGTGGCCCCAAGCCCCAAGGGTAGTACTTACAGGGCACCTAGGGAAGGAAACCCTAGGCGCATGCAGCCCGAGTACCAAAATTACTCCTGGCTCTCGCACCCAGAAAACAAACACCACACGCAAGCACAGTGTTGTAGCGAACACCGGAGCCAGAGCACACGACCTTCGCCTATAGCATCAGCCTCAAGAACTGAGGGTGGGTAGCCGGCGCGGAGGGTCTGGGGCTCCCCCTTCCCCCTCCCGGGGAGGGGGGAGCTGCGCAGACAGCGGCGCGGCAGCGTGTGACGTCACACTAGTTTGCTCGTTTTTCTTTTGGGAGTTCTATCCACTAGTTCAGCTTTTGGTAGCAATTTTAACCAGAATAGGGGTTTGTTTTGGGGCGCTTACCTTTCTGGGTGCCTGTCCCGGTCGATGGCAGACATAGAATGCTTCCAACCACACGGGGGCTTCTATAGGCCATTGCTCCCCTTGCCTCTCTGAGGGGGCCCGGTTCTGGCCGTGGTTCCCGGTAGGCCTAAGAACACCATACACATGACTGATGCCAAAGTCTGACATTAGCATATCAGCCTGGGATAGCTCCGGGGAGCCGACGGGGCTCCCCCCAGAAAATTATATTTAAATAATAAAAGGATAGACTGGGAGAAAATAAACAGGGAACTTACAAACATTCAATGGGAAAATGTTTAAGTAATAAAAATCCTACACAAGGTCCAACTTAGAAAGAGAATGCAGACGACATTACAAAAGAAGTAAAAAGTTAACAGAAATGCTGAAGCAGACACGACTTTCCATACAAAGAAGGAATAATTTAAACAGGGAGATTGAAGAAATCGAACAGAGACTGAAGCATTCATATCAGATTGAAGAAAGGCAACTAAAACAGAAAGCAATTCAAGAAATAAAGAAAAACCCAAAATATTTCTTTACATATACTAAATCAAAAGCAAAAACCACTGCCAGTATTAGACCTATTCGTACTAGTGAAGGTTCATACACTGAGGATGACAAAGAAATTAGTGAAATCCTAAAAAAGCAATGTGAGGACATGTTTAGCGCCCCGATACACAGTACGCAAGTGGAAGATCTGGACAACTTCTTTATGCGTGATATCCAAACCCTTGTAAATATAACTGATATCAACACGAGCATGGCAGGTTTTGAAAGAGAAATTTATAATATGCCCATGCACTCAGCCCCGGGTCCAGACTCATGGAATTCAATATTTATAATGAAATTCAAAGTGCCAGTAGCACAGGCACTAGTATAGTGTGGAGGAAGAGCTTGGACACGGGGGAGATACCAGATGCGCTTAAAGCAGGAGACATAGCCCCTCCACACAAGGGAGGTAGCAAAGCATTGGCAAAGAATTAAAGACCAGTTGCACTAACTTCCCACATAATAAAAGTACTGTATTTGAGAGTACTAGTACTTAGGTCACTAGTTTCATGGAGATCAATGACCTCCACAATCCAGGCCAACATGGATTTAGAGCAGGAAGATCATGCCTGTTACAACTACTTCCTCTTACAGCTACTTCCCTGAAAAACATTCCCAAGTCACAGAGATTATCATTCACAGACAAGATACCAGTGATATATGCGGACTGGGAAAAGACAACATTGGTTAACGACCAAAACCCAGGAACAGATAGTTTAGATTGTTTAGAAAACCGCAGCAGTAATGTGGAGGAAGAGGGTATTGTAGTACATAATAACAGCAATATTGCAGAGCCAGGTAATATAAACGATGAGAGCAACAGTGAGACAGAGTGCATAAATGAAGGAATTGGGACGAAAAGCTGAGATGGCTCCAATAAAGAGGTAGACAAGACAGACACAGATATAAATACCTTGAAAAATGCAAAACCAGAACACATTTGCAAATTCTACGCTAAAGGAATATGCAAATATGGAAAATTAGGAACAAAATGCCATTTTCTGCATCCTCAAAAATGCAGGAACATGTTGGCGAGGGGTACATGCCGTTTTGGAACAGGGTGTAGATACTTCCACCCCAAATTATGTCAATTTTCAATAAGGGACAAAAAATGCTACAATCTTCAGTGTCCGGAATTCCACGTGAGAGGTACACAGCGTTATAGACGGGAAGATCAATATGACACTACTGGCAATTTTTTAGAGGAAGGCAGAAACAGAATAGAAAATATAAGAGAGAGGAACAGTCAGATGGAACCACTACAGGATTACAGAGGGGAAGGGAGATACCCACAAGACTGGAATACACATTACCAACGAATACACAGGTACTACACCACACAACACCCGCCCCACTACCGAAACTGGACGAATCACTTCGGAAACAACACACCCTGGACGCAAACACAGTGGCCTCCTTACCGGAGCCTTAGATATTAACACCAAGTAAGGCATCCAGCACTTACACTACCACGATAACAGCATTTATATTTGCCAACATTCAAGGTATAAAAACACGCAAATCCAACAAAGTTCACTTTATAGATGGTCTCCTTCATGAGGCAAATGCAGTGTTTGCAGCCCTAACAGAAACCCACACAAAGGACTATCATTATGGTGAAATATGGATCTCAGAGTACAATCTTTTCAGATGTGATAGGAAACATCGGCTTCAGGGTGGGGTCAGCCTATACATCAAAGACACACTCATCTGTACTGAGCTGCTAAACACCTCAAATGATATGGTGGAAGTGCTGATAATCAAAATAGAAATCCTAAATGTAGTTATTGTCCTTGTATATAAGTCACCGGAGGCAAACCCTCAGCAGTTTAAAGACCAACTAATGAAAATAGAACACTGCTTGGAAAACCTCACAAATCCAGCTCCGAACATCATCCTGCTTGGGGACTTCAACCTACGGCACCTGAAATGGAAGCACCTGGCTAATACAGTAATATCAGAAAGAATACCAGGAAGTAGCCTTAATGAACAGGCACATACAATGACCTGCTACGGATGTGCGACAGGTTTGCCTTAAACCAGCAAATAGTAAAACCAACTAGGAAGGAGAACACGCTGGACCTCATTTTCACTAATAATGATGAATTGATCAGGAACATGATGATTACAAATACCTGTTACTCAGATCACAACTTAATTGAAGTTATGACAACCATGGGGAATAGACCTTCAAAACCAGTCCAGATTCCCGGTGGAGGAGATTTCAGCAAATTTAACTTCAATAATAAACAGATAAACTGGGAGCAAATAAACCAGGACTTCACAGAAATAAACTGGGAAGAACAGCTAGAAAATGCGAACCTGAACCAGTGCCTGGAAAAAATAAGCTCAGTAGCACTAGAAATATGTACAAACCGCATCCCCCTAAGAAAAAAGAGGAAGAGATGCAGATTGGAACGAGAACGTCGTTCCCTATATAGGCGAAGAAAACGAATCGCGGAACAACTTGAGAGTCGCACCCTATCTCAGGAACGGCGAAGAAGGTTAGGTAGAGGAATAGAAAAAATTGAACTCAAGCTACAAGAATCATACAAAACCCAGGAGAGGCAAAGAGAGCAAAAGGCCATCAGTGAAATAGAGAGAAACCCGAAATATTTTTTCTCCTATGCAAAATCAAGATCAAAAACCACATCTAGTATCAGGCCCCTGCGAAAGGGAGATGGAACTTTCACCGATGACAACAAAGAAATGAGCGAGCTACTGAGGAAGCAGTACGACTGTTTTCAGCGAGCCATTAAACTCACTAAAGATTGATAACCCAAATGAATTTTTCATGGATATGATACCAACATCAAATCATATATCAGACGTCACCCTATCCCCACTGGACTTTGAAGAAGCCATAAACAGTATGCCTATGCACTCTGCACCAGGCCCGGATTCTTGGAACTCCACATTCATCAAGAACTGTAAAAAACCACTATCGCAGGTCCTTCACATTCTGTGGAGACAAAGCCTAGATACTGGCGTTATTCCTGATATACTAAAAACAGCAGAGATAGCACCACTTCATAAAGGAGGAAATAAGGCAGAGGCAAAAAATTACAGACCGATAGCGTTAACATCGCACATCATAAAAATTTTTGAGAGAGTGCTAAGAAGTAAGCTCACAAAATACATGGAATCACAGCATCTCCATAACCCCCGACAACATGGTTTCAGAACAGGGCGCTCTTGCCTGTTGCAGTTGCTGGACCACTATGATATGGCATTAGATGCTATGGAAGACAAACAAAACGCTGATGTAATTTACACAGATTTCGCAAAAGCTTTTGATAAATGTGACCATGGTGTTATTGCACATAAAATGCACTCAAAAGGAATTACCGGAAAAATAGGCAGATGGATCTACAATTTCCTGACCAACAGAACCCAATGTGTAATAGTCAACAAAATAAAATCCAGCCCATCAACCGTTAAGAGCTCAGTCCCTCAGGGTACTGTGCTTGCTCCAGTACTTTTTCTCATCCTCATGTCGGACATAGACAAGAACACAACCTATAGCACTGTATCATCCTTTGCAGATAACACCAGGATCTTCATGAGAGTAGGCAACATAGAGGACACAGCAAACCTCCAGTCAGATGTAGATCAGGTCTTTCTATGGGCTACAGAAAATAATATGGTGTTTAACGAAGATAAGTTCCAGCTCATGCGCTATGGAAAAAATGAAAATATAAAAACGGAAACCACATACAAAACTCAGACAAATCATAACATAGAACGAAAAGGCAATGTAAAGGATTTGGGTGTACTCATGTCGGAAGACCTTACCTTTAAAGAACACAATAAAGTAGCCGTCACAACTGCACGAAAAATGACAGGTTGGATAACAAGAACTTTTCACACTAGAGATGCTATACCGATGATGATACTTTTCAAAACGCTTGTGCTCTCTAGAGTGGAGTACTGCTGCACAATGACAGCCCCTTTCAAAGCTGGAGAAATTGCTGACCTGGAGAGCATGCAGAGATCCTTTACTGCTAGAATCCACTCAGTAAAACATCTAAACTATTGGGAACGACTAAAGAGCCTAAATCTGTACTCCCTTGAGCGCAGGCGGGAGAGATACACAATAATTTACAAATGGAAAATATTAGAGGGGCTGGTCCCAAACCTGCACACAGAAATAACATCACATGAGACCAGAAGACATGGCAGGATGTGCAGAATACCCCCGTTGAAAAACAGAGGTGCAACTGGTACTCTGAGAGAGAACTCTATCAACATCAGGGGCCCGAGACTGTTTAACACGCTCCCGCTACACATAAGGGGCATAACTGGCAAACCCCTCACAGTGTTCAAGAGAGAACTGGATAAGCACCTCCAAAGGATACCTGATCAACCAGGCTGTGACTCATATGTCAGGCTGCGAGCAGCCGCGTCCAACAGCCTGGTTGATCAGTCCAGCAACCAGGAGGCCTGGTCGATGACCGGGCCGCGGGGACGCTAAGCCCCGGAAGCACCTCAAGGTAACCTCAAGGTACTTGACCATTACGACAAAATCACTGAGGCATTAGAAGAAAAACAGAGTGCAAATGTGCTATACACAGATTTCGAAAAGACATTCGATAAATGTGACCATGAAGTGATAGCACACAAAATGAGGTCAATGGGAATAACTGGTAAAGTAGGACGCTGGATACTCAGTTTTCTGTCGAACAGAACAAAGAGAGTAACAGTCAACCATATAAAATCGAGTCCAGGCGCAGTTAAAAGCTGCAGTACCTCAAGGTACAGTCCTTGCACCACTGCTTTTCCTTATTCTCGTATCAGATATAGACTCAAATACAAGGCACAGCTTCGTATCATCCTTTGCAGATGACACAAAAATCAGCATGAAAATTACCTCTGCTGAAGATATTGAAAAACTACAAGCAGATATTAATAAAGTTTTCGACTGGGCATCAGAAAATAACATGATGTTTAACAGCAATAAATTCCAGGTACTCAGATACAGTAAAAGTGAGAACCTTAAACATAATACAGGGTACAAAACACAATCAAATTTGCCCATAGTAGGAAAGAAACATGTAAAGGATTTGGGAATAATGATGTCTGATGACCTAAATTTTAGGGAGCATAACCAAGCAAATATTGTGGCAGCCAGGAAAATGATAGGATGGATTACGAGAATTTTCAAATCCAGGGATCCCATCACAATGGTTGTACTCTTCAAATCACTTGTGCTGTCCTGTCTTAAGTACTGCTCAGTACTCACTTCCTCATTTAGAGTAGGAGAGATTGTTGAAATAAAGGAAGTACAGAGAACATATACGGGATACATAAACGAGATAAAGCATCTAAATTATTGTGATCGTCTCAAAGCTCTCCGAATGTACTCGCTAGAAAGACGATGGGAGAAATATCAAATAATATACAAGTGGGAAAATACTAGAGGGCCAGATTCCAAATCTGCACAGTAAAAAACAACATACTGGAGTGATTGATATGGTAGAAAATGCAGAGTACTGTACAACCAGTGAGCAGGGGTGCCATAGGCACAATTAGAGAGAGAATTATATAAACATCAGAGGTCCACAGTTGTTCAACATCCTCCAAGCGAGCATAAGAAATATTGCCGGAACAACCGTGGACATCTTCAAGAGGAAACTAAATAGTTTCTACCAAGGAGTGCTGGACCAACCAGGCTGCGTTGGGTATGTGGGCCTGTGGGCTGCTGCAAGCAACAGCCTAGTGGACCAAACTCTCACAAGTCAAGCCTGGCCTCGGGCCAGGCGTGTGGATTAGAAGAACTCCCAGAACCCCATCAACCAGGTATCAACTAGGAGTTTGTGGATGAATAAATATTAAGGACGAGTAGAATTAACATGACCGTGATTAAAATACTTAGTCCATGTAGCAAGACCAAAGCAAGCTTGGAAGGTATTAGAACTGGAAGGAATCGTGATAGTGTGACTGTGGAGAGGACCGCACCGAGCACCCCCAGTAAGAGGGGAGTAAAATGCCCAGTTGTTACAATGAGAGATGAAGCCACTCCATGTGATGAGGTGGTCATCACTGGGGGCTTGGGGCTCAACCCTGCCACAGAGGTAGAAGGGGAGCAGAGAGGGGTCTGCTAGACCAAGCTCTCACATGTAAAGCCTGGCCTCGGGTACTAGAAGAACTCCCAAAACACCATCAAGCAGGGAAAGTCCGGAGCTGCTTGGTCTGGGACCATAGTAGCAGGGGGCTACAGAGCCTGGCTTTCCATCACAGTCCGACTCAGGGGCCTGGTCTCCTACCCCACATCTGAGAAGTTAAAAATAAAGGTCAGATATCAGCATGTAAATGAACAGGTAATCATTTTATCAACAAACAATCCCCCATACCCACCATGGCGCTACAATTAGAGGATAGAACACCCGATAAGACATGGGGCCCCCCCAGGGGTGCATCGTGGATATATGCCCTGCAATCACCACTTTAAGAACCATCAGTCCATCAAGATTGGGCTCAGCAACAAAGGAAAAAGAGTGAAAATAAAAGTGTCCCTTTGCTCAACAATTTCGAGTACCACAGTTTTACGGGCGAGAGACTGTGCCTCACCTAACACCCAGTGTCAAAACAGAAGGGAGGGAGTGACCTCTTACTCCGTAATGTTGCAATTTATTAAAGTTTATGTGTTTACAGTGTCAAAACGTCT
Source organism: Procambarus virginalis (assembly GCA_020271785.1). Classification (NCBI taxonomy): domain Eukaryota; kingdom Metazoa; phylum Arthropoda; class Malacostraca; order Decapoda; family Cambaridae; genus Procambarus; species Procambarus virginalis. Next base: position 3,521 of record WNGS01168547.1, on the reverse strand, counting down.
TATGTAGGCCAACAAATAAATTAATAAGGTACTCATTTTTTCCAAGGGCTGCATAAATGAAATTAATCATACTAACTGGGCATGATTGGTCCTTTTTTGGGCCTGAAGCCATTATGGCAAGAACTAAGTATAAATAGGAGTAAGGCTGCGTGTAAATTAACTTTAAAATAATTTAGACAAAATCGACAGAATTGATATTGGTCTATAATTGTTGACTTCAGTGAGATTGCTGCTTTTATGGACTAAGGTTACTCATGCTTTTTTTTCTCAAAATATCAGGAAAGGTTTAGAATTCAAATAATTTGTTGTAAAGCAATGCAATGGCTGGAGCTAAAAATCTAGAGGCTTTTTTTTGTAAATTAGGTATCTCAACATACAGTATCTCAACATACAGTATCTATGCATGGGGTTCATTCATCCACTGCAAACTACCTCAAGCCCATCATCACCCAACGAAAATCTGCTATTAGAACAATAAAACTGTCTTCAAACAACACCTAACCTCTCTGTTTAAATCCCTGAACATGCTACATATACACTCGCTCTACACATTCTCTTGTGCTATTTACAAGTACAAAACCTTGTTCCTAAATGCTAACCCTGATCTGAAACTCTCCATTGATAGACGTAATAGAACCCACAAACACCACAACATAAATATCTCTTTGATATAATTTTTTTTATAAAAATTGACAGTCAGGATAATATAATTGCCAATCAGACTAATATAACTTTGAATCAGGCTTTTTCACCCACAGGGTTATTGATCAATGGAACTGCCAACTCACCAAAGCCATAACTGCCAAAACTGTGCTGAATTTCAAAATATACCTGGAAAAAGTCATGAAGGAAAACTGGGAGGGGGAAGGGAACCTTCAACAAGCCGACGACTTCCTGTTCTCATCGAGGCCACTCGGGTTGGTGGCCCTCAGGTAAATCTGGTAAAATATTATTCCCAGACAATTACAGCATAACTGATAAAGTTAGGCTAGAGTAATAAATTTCTGGTAAATTTAGAGTGATAAATTTCTAGAGTAATATAAATTTAAATTTCATATTAACTTGACTGACAGCTATAAATGCCAATTGCATATGAATCTGATGAGAAAATTCCTTAATATACATTTCCTTACCAATCAAATGGTCTCACCTTAAGTACGTCTCAGATTGTCTTCTTCACCAACTCCAATGCTAAATAATATTATAACAAAAATGTCCATAACTTAGCTACAGAGTATATTACATTTTAAATAAATTTCCACAGAGAGCAAAAACAGAAAGCACATTATTATTTACATAAATATGAAGAAAAACTTTTAAAGCTTTGTTTTATCTTTGCTAAACTAAAGAGATATTTCTATACTTATTAGCAATATGAGTTTTCCTAGTGACAGCTTCTCCAGTTCTTGCTTGGTCATCTAACTTTCATAAAAGAACAAAATAATAAAATATCTTCAGATCTTTACCTTTCATTGTGAAGTGTATTTCTCAAACAAAATATAATTACCTCTGAAGAACATCCAACTGACATTGTGATAGCACACTGTTAGATTAAAGGTATGTTAATATACCATTATGTGCCTCATTATCCTTCAACATTCTCTTAATCATCTTTCACACTCAAAGTGTTTAGCCTATTATCTGCATGTATCATCTTGTGCCTCTTCATACTTCCACGCTGACTGAATCTCTTCCCACACTCTGGACATTCATGATGCTTGTCACCTGAATGTACTAACATGTGCTTTATTAAAGCTCTACGTTCTTTAAATTTTTTGTCTCTCATCCGCATGCACCTTCCGGTGTCTCTTCATACGTGCAAGAAGGCTGAATCTCTTCCCACACTCTGGACACCCGTGAGGTTTATCACCTGAATGCACTAACATGTGAGTCTTCCTATCTCCAAGACGACTGAATCTCTTCCCACACTCTGGACNAGAGAGAGACTGTGAATATAACTGTTCACAGTTAGATGCAACAAATGCATCAGTCGTCAAAATCGGATCAAAACTTAAAAATATTGAATTGCAATGACAAAAATTGGGTTCTGAAACAGTTTCATGTTGTAACCAACATGCAGAATCGACGACAATACGAAACATAACAAATTCTGCGTCAAATAACTTTATGCATAATTTTAAAAACTTCTGCATTAAATATTGAAAAAAAAGTTTTTCAAGATAAATTTTACAATTGACACAATTTGTTACTTCTTTAGAAGAGGATAAATTTAGTCACGACTCGTATAAATATGGGAGTTTCTCTAATATGGGGTAACGTCAAAATATGGGACATTAACAGGTGGATAGGCTACTACCTATTTCAGAGAGCTACCTATTTCAGAGAGCTACCTATTTCAGAGAGCTACCTATTTCAGAGAACTACCTATTACAGAGAGCTACCTATTTCAGAGAGCTACCTATTACAGAGAGCTACCTATTTCAGAGAGCTACCTATTTCAGAGAGCTACCTATTTCAGAGAGCTACCTATTTCAGAGAGCTACCTATTACAGAGAGCTACCTATTTCAGAGAGCTACCTATTTCAGAGAGCTACCTATTTCAGGGCAATAGTAAGACAACAGAGCGGACGTAATTAAACAATAACAACATCATCTTTCTTAGCATATCGGAGGCTTTAAGCATTACATAATTTTGTACTAAAACAACACTGTAACATATTACAGTGTATATCGTATACATTGAAGTTAATGTTATGATTATATTAAGCACGAGGGACCACTAACGTGATAATAATGATAGCTTAAAAAAATGTTTTTTTTTAAATACAGTTGACGAGACATTATCTTGGTTGGCAAGATGAGAGAGGCTGGGACGGTGTACACCTCTACTTGTACTCACCTAGTTGTGCTTGTAGGGGGGGGGGGTTGAGGTTCAGCTCTTTGGTTCCTGCCTCTCAACAGTCAATCTACTGGTGTACAGGTTCCTGAGCTTCTCGAGTTCTATCATATCTACATTTCAAACTGTGTATGGAGTCAGCCTCCACCACATTATTTCCTGGTGCATTCAATTTACTAACTACTCTGACACTGTAAAAGTTCTTGCTAATGTCTCTGTGGCTCATTTGGGTACTCAGTCTCCACCTGTGTCCTCTTGTGCAAGTACCGCAGGTGAAACATAAGCGTTCCTTATCGACCTTGTCAGTACTTCTTAGAATTTTGTATGTGGTGATCATGTCTCCCCGAACTCTTCTCTCTTCCAGCGATGTGAGGCGCAGTTCACGCAGTCTTTTCTCGTAACTCATGCCTCTTAGTTCTGGTACTAGTCTAGTGGCATACCTTTGAACCTTCTCTCGCTACGTCTTGTGCTTGACAAGCTATGATATCATGCTGGAGCTGCATATTCGAGGATTGTTATCACATATATGGTATACAAAGCTCTAAATGATTCCTTATACTGGTTTCTAAATGCAATTCTAATGTTACCCAGCCTCGCATACGCCACTGATGATATTCTTTTGATGTGGGCTTCGTCAGACAGGTTCGTTGTGATATCAACGATC